>RJWH01003540.1:0-132307 GCA_004363575.1 Solenodon paradoxus
TTCTAGGTGGATCTCCGGACCCCAGTTGACTGCTCCGCGGGTCGGAGTGACACTACATCAGCAAAAAGGACCAAAACCACATGATCATCTCAATAGATGCAGAAAAGGCATCTGACAAGATGCAACACCCTTTTATGTTAAAATACTCCAAAATAGGATATAGATCGGTGAACTTCAAAATAATAAAAGTTACATGTGCCAAATACACAATCAACATCATAATCATTGGAGAAAAACTGAAAATATTTCCTCTATGATCAGGAACAAGGGAAGGATTAAAAGCTCATAAGCAAGTAGTAAAGTGAAGAAGCATTATAACAGTTTTCAAAAGATATTTGAATACATATCAAATGTAAGAATAACTATGTGTCCTGTAAATATCTAGCAATATAATGCACACTGCTGGTTACAGAATGTAAGAATAACTATCCACATGTAAGTATCCAGCAATATAATACAGAATACTGGTTCCATGCAATACTATAATATCTATCCAGAGTGCTATGAACAAAGAGTTTGACAAAGCAAACCTTAGTTCACATACAGGATGGAGAATAAGGCTTATTATAAATACCCTTATAGAACAAAAAATCTTGTAATTATTTAAAATTATGTGGAAACAGAATATTGATAATTCTGCCTATGTAAGAAGCACCTTTAAGTTGGATTATATTAAAATTCCATCAGCAAGTGGTGAATAATGAAGCTTTAAAACTGTCAAAATACATTGGTATACATAAAAAGTGTAAGTATATGCACCCAATAAATATCCAACAATGTTATACAAAATGCTCACCCCTACTATTTAATATAGTGTTGGAAGTAATGTCCAGTGCAATCAGATATGAAAAAGATACAAAGATATATAATTGGAAAAGATGTTAAACTATTCTTATAGCCTATGGCATGATATATAGAGAACCCCAAGGACATAAATGAAAACTACTAAAAATAATACAGTAAAGTAGCAGGCCATAAAATTTAATATTACATTTTTTTGCATTTCTATATACAAGTAAAAAAATTGCAGAAAGAGAACTCAGGAATACAATACCATTGACAATTGCACCAAAAAGAATGAAATACCTTGGAATAAACTTAGTCAAAGAAATGAAATAGCTTTAGTCTGAAAACTATGACATTGTTAAAAGAAACAGAATATGGTGCAAAGAAATGGAAGGATACTTCATATTCATTTGGAAAAAATCAAATAATTAAAATGGTCATTACCTAAAGCAATATATCAATTTAATGATATCTCCATCAAAATTCCAATGACATTCTTCACATATATAGAACAAAAAAATCACAAAATTTATTGAAATTACAAGTGACCCAGGACTGCAAAAATAACTCTGAGGAAAAAGAACAAAAATGAAATGTCAAACTTCCTGACTTCAAACTCTACTACAAGCAGTAATAATTAAGTCAGCATGATATTGGAATAAAAACAGGTCAGTGGACAGAATTGAGATCTTGTAAACAAACCCACACATATATAGACAATCTTCAACAATAGGTCAAAAACAATCTCTTCAAAATGGTTTTGGGAAAATGGGACAGCTACATGTAAAAGCTTGAAACTGGAAACCTAGCACCATACACAAAAATTAAAAGTTGATTAAAGACCTAAACGTAAAGCCAGAAACCATAAAATGCATAGAAGAAAATACAGGCAAAACACTACTGGAGACTGACCTAAGTAATGTCTTTGGGAACCCAACTCCAATAGCTAGGAAAATAAAATAGAAAATAAGCAAATGGGAACAAACAGGATTACAGCAAGCTTAAACACTTCTGTGCAGTAAAGGAAACTCATCAAAACAAAAAGACCTACTGAATGGCAAAAAATATTTGTCTACCACACATCTGACAAGTGTTTAATTTCCAAAATATATGAAGAACTCATAAAACACAACAAAATCCTAAAAATCCAATTCAAAAGTGGGCAGATGATCTTAATAGATACTTCTGTAAATGGTCAACAGCACATGAAAAATAGTTCTACTTTCTCTCATCATTAGGGAAATTTAAATTAAAACAATGAGATCACTTTACACTCATTAGACAGACTATTATGCAAAATTATGGAAACAAGTGCTAGAGAGGATGTGGAGAAAAGGAAATTCATACATGGGGGGACTGAAAAATGGTGCAAATATTGTGTAAAACAGTATGGAGATTGCTCAATCTTGAGAATGGAAATTCCATATTATCCTCTACTGTACAACACTTATTCACAGAGATGAATGCATTTCAGCATTATATACAATAACAAATAGCTGAAAACAACCTAAATGCCCATTGACAGATGAGTAAAAAAGATGTAGTCTATAAATACATGATACAATACTATCCAACTATCAAAGAGGTAAAATCCTGCCATTTGCAGCAAATGGATGGACCTAGAGAAAATTATGCTTAGTGAGATAAACCAGAAAGGAAAGACAGACAATAAATGATATCATTCATGTGTGGTGCATGGAGATAGCAAGCAAAGGAATAAACTAAATTAAAAATTGACTTTAAAAAGTGAAGTAAATCAAGCAATAGAGTTTTAGCAAAAAATTGCAAACCAGAGGATGCAGAAAGAGGAGGGGGAGGAGGCAAAAGAGGGTAAAGGGGATTAATTGTATAGTGAAGGAAAAAAGAAAATAGTGATAAACTTACTATATTACATATAGCTATACATTTCCTGTCATCTATAGCTTAAACCCACTTAATGTTATAATGCATTATTCCTTTAATACAATAAAAAAGCTATCATTACACTCAACAGTGATAAGCTGAAATAGTTTCCCCTAATGTCAGAAACAATATAAGGATGTTCACAACCTAATTTTAAGAAACTGTTGGAAATGTCATCTAAGTGGACAGGGAGAAAGGAAGAGAGAAAAAGTATTTAAAAATGTATTTAGTTTTAGCACCCCCATCCCCCTGGCACCAGGTTATGAACCTGTGTCCATGGGCTTTACATGCATGATGACGAAGTCACAAACTTAATGCCTGAGCTACCAGGGTATGCCCTAAGGATGTTCACTCTTGCCAGTATTATTTATTATAGCGTTTGAAGTCTAGTCAGCACAATTAGGCTTTAAAGTATACATTTACATATTGAACTTGGAATGAAAGATATAAAAATATCATTTGCAGATGACATAATATAGATAATTTCATAGAATTCAGTGAAAATCTATGTAACATAGTAAAGAATACAGTAATGTAGTGGTCTACAAAATTAATACACAAAAATATATTCAATTTATTTACATAAACAGTGGACTAGCTGAAAGCTATATAGGGAAAATCTCATTTATAATAAAAACTCATGATACAAAAAGATTGCAATGTCTTGGAATAAATTTAACCAAAGAAGTAAAAGACCAGTAGTCTGAAAACTTTAAGATATTGTGGAGGAGACCAAGATAGCAAGAGGCCATCCCTGCTTCACTTCTAAAAAACCAAACCAAACCAAAACAAAACAAAACAAAAACCCCAACATTTTGCCACTAACGGGATAGCACAGAAGGAGCAGAACATAAAGGCACAATATTAAGATTGAGTCTACAAGTACCTTGAAGAATGATAGGGACTGCAGTGGAAAGGACACCCAAGGATATCTGCAGATAGATATAATGGTGTATGGGTGGATAGAGATGCATGGAGGTTGCCATATCTGTGGCTCAAGTAGGATTGAGTATAGCTGCCAGTTTAACCACCTCAGAGATTGTGTGGTGGCACACATGCTAAGGTTAGGTGAAGCCCAAAGAGGAGGGGCTGTAATCAGGTTTCTGGAGTCCATACCAGCTGGAACCTTTACAAGGAAGAGTCTCGGCACTGCGGTTCTCTTCCCTCACCTTTTAGGATCCGTACACTCACAGTGGAGTACATCAGCAGCACAGTGGATGATCTGTGGATAGTCTGTCAGAGGGTCTGACAAGACCCAGATCTTGGATCCCAGAGATGAGGGTTGACTATGGTGCAGCCCACATAAACCAGACACACCCCTGCAGCCCACAATAAAAGGTCTTTCTTTACATCCCCCTCCCACATCAGAAGTTCATCTTACATGGGTTGACTTAGCAGGTGGTAATGACTATGGAGACATGAAAGATCAAAAAATAAAGTTATACTGTGCTACATGCTACTAAAACAATATAGTTCGCTCAGGTATACAGTAATCCCTCACCTATCACGGGAGTTACATTCCAGAGACCCCCGCGATAGGTGAAAATCTGCGAAGTGACATTATAATTTTATTATTTGTATATATTTTAAGGCTTTATAAACCCTTTCTACTCTCCTATAAGCCCTTCCCACACTCTTATAAACACTTTCTACACTCTTAAGCCTATGCAATTTTAACGACATATAAAATTCTATGTGGGTACTCACTAGTGAAGTGTAAGTATACCGCAAAATTCCCCGCTATAGTGAAAATTCCATGATACAGAATCAGATATATATTTTTAAAAAACCCATGATACAGTGAAGCCGCAATGAGTGAACCATGATATAGTGAGGGATGACTGTAAATATCTTAGGGGAAGAGAGAATACAAGATAATTTGAGACTTTAGGGTATTATGACATCACAAGGAAATAGTGACACCTCTCTAAAAGCTAATTCAAAAGACATAGAAAATATGCTATTAAAGGATAAAGAATTCAGTGTAGCTATCATAAAGAAACTCAAAGAGATGCAAGAAATCTCCAAAAAATTGTATAATTATAAGAGGACTCATCAAAGCAAGTCAAACAGATATGAGAAGTCACAAAACAAATAAAATTCTAAAAAATAAATATATGAAAAGAATAATGAACAGAAGACAGAGATTAGATTTTTATATTAGAATTTAACATATTTAGGATGTGAAGACAAATAAAGAGTACTAGAGAAAGCTCTGGAAGCAGACAGGCCAAACTGTGGAACAGATTACTAATTTAGAAGATAGAAACATAGAAATAGAGAATAGTGAGAAATTGAATGTTAAAAAATAATGAAGATGCACTCTAAGAACTATCTAACTCCATTAGGAAAGACAACATAAGAATAATGGGACAACAGTACTCTGGTGGAGGGTGTATTCTTAAACATAGATTGAGATTCGATGCTGATATAAAAATTAATGCAGCATTGTGAACAAAAGAGATCATAAAGAGCAATAATTTTTTAAAAAATTAAATAAGACTAATGGGTATCCCAGAAGATGGAGAGAGATAAGGGAACAGAAAACTTATTTAAAGAAATAGCATCTGAATATATCCCTACCTGGATGAAGGAACTATGAATCCAACATAATACCTAGTATGTAAGCTAAATGCAAAAAGAACAATAAAATGCAAAGTCATAAAACTATCAAAAGTCTAAGGCAAAGAAAGAATATTAAAGGCAGACAGGGAAAAAATCAAGTAGAAACTCTCTAGGCAAGGAGAGACTGGAATTACATATTCAGAATACTCCTAGATTAAAAACTGTCAGTCAAATATGCGATATCCTGCAAAAATATTACCCTAACAAACAAAAGTTGAAGGGTCATAGTTTAAAGATGCTCTTATCTAAATTTTATAAAATCATAAATTATTGAACAAGGCATTAAGTAGAAACAGAAAGCAAAAGTAAAAATGGCAGTAGCATGCCTCATATCAGTAATTATCCTGAATGTAAGTGAGTTGAGTGCATAACTCAAAAGTCAGAGTGGCTGGATTAATTAAAAAACACATTCCAACTTTATAATACTCACAAGAACCCAACTTCAAAATATAGTCTTAAAATGAAGGATTGGAAAATAGTATGCCAACCTTGTGGGGAATTTAAAAAGACAGGGATTGTTAAAACCCTTGTCAGATAAAATAGACTGAAAAAGGTAACAAAAGACAAGCATAATATAATGAAAAAGGGGTTAATACAGCAGGAATACATAACACATTAATATACACTTACCTAACTTACAAGTACCTAAACATACCAAATTTAACAAGATTTAATAGATATATTTAAAGAACACAGTAATATTAGGGAATTTTAACACTCCATTCATTGTACTGGACATATTTAGATAGAAAATTATATGAAAAAAATGACAAATTAGATGATATGTACTTAGTAGATACATGCAGTGCATTTTACCCAATAACAGAGTTCACATAATCTTTTTAAGACTCAGGGAACATTCTCAAGGATACACCAAATGTTTGGACACAAAAGGAGTTTTACTAAATTTAGAAAGATTTAAATCATATCAAGGATCTTTTCAGATCACAATAGCATAAAACTAAAAATCAACCAAAAGTGGAAAGCGGTGGTGGTGGTGGTCGGGTTATCCACAAATCTTTGGAGAATAAATAATTTGCTACTGAATAAATATTGGGTAAATGAGGAAATCAGAGAAGAGATTAAAAAACATCTGGAATCAGATGAAAATCCATGTGATGCACATGAAACTATGTTCCTACTTGTTGGCTATCTGGGAAATGCAAATTAAAACAACAATGAGATATCACCTTGTACCTGAAAGACTCTATTATCAAAAAGTCTGGAAAACACAAATGCTGGTGAGGATGTGGAGAAAAGGGAATACTTTTTGCCCTGTTGGTGGGAGTGCAAATTGGTACAACCCCTATGGAAAACAGTTTGGAGATTTCTCAAAAAACTGAAGATGGAAATCCCATATGATCCCGTCATTCCACTTCTGGGCATCTACCCAAACGATACAAAAGCACCTATCCGCAGAGATGCATGTAACCCCATGTTTATCGTGGCCCTATTCATAATCGCTAAGAACTGGAGATTACCTAAGTGCCCAACATCAGAGGAATGGATAAAGAATTTCCAATTTGGATTCATTTAATACCCTTTTCCTACCTTATTGCTCTGACAATGACTTTCAGACTTTATTCAATAGTGAAAGTGACAGTGGTCATCCTTGTCTTGTTCTAGATCTCAGGGGAAAGCTTTTCAGGTTTGTTTTTTTTTTGCCATTCAGTAAGTTTGATGTGGTTTTATGTTGAGCTATGTACCTTCTATTCCAATGTTAATGACAGTTTTGATCATGAATGATTGTTGAACTCTGTTGAATACTCTTTCTGGATCTACTGATGTGATCACATGATTTTTGTTTCCCTTTGTTGATATGGCTTATTACACTTATTAATTTGCTTACATAGAATCATCCTTCTAATCCTGGAATAAATCCCACTTGGTTATAATGTATAATTTTTTAATGTGCTGTGGAATTTGGTTTACCAAGATTTTGTTGAGGAAATTTGCATCTATATCCATCAATAAATCTCTCCATATTTTACTCTCCATACTGTCCTTGCTTTAGCATGGAATTAGTATAATATTAGCTTCATAAAATATATTTGGGAGTTTTCTTCAATAGTGTGGAAGATGATAAAGAGGATGAGTATTAGGTCTTCTGTTAATGTTTGGTAGAATTTTCTACTGAAGAAATCCAGTGCTGACTTCTGATTTTTTTTTGAGAGGCTTTTGATTACTGCTTCAATTTCGGTTTTGTGATAGATCAAGTTATCTCTGTCTTCCTGGATCAGTTTTAAAAGATTCTATGAATTGAGAAATCTGTGAATTTCTTCAAGATTGGTCAATTTGTTGGCATAAAGTTGTTCATAGTAATCTCTTAGGATCCTTTGTATTTCAGGATCCTTTATATTTCTGAATGTTGAAATCTCCATTTCATTTCTGATTCTTGTTATTAGGGTTTTCTCTCCTTTTCATGAGTAACTAAGGATCTATCAATTTTCTTAATTTTTTCAAAGAATCAGTTCTTGTTCTATTCAATTCATTAAATCATTTGGTATTTATTTTATTTATTTCTGTTCTATTGGCTAGTATTTCCTTCCTTCCAAATATTTTTTGGTTTCAGTTGTTCTTTTTCTTTTTTTTTAAAGCAATAGTGTAGACAAGCAGACAAGCAGGCAGGAAGAGAGAAGAGGAAGAAACATTTTTATTTAGTTTTTAATTATACATCTTTGTTGTTCCCTCTGGACGCTCCAGGATGTGAATCTGGATCCTTGGGATGTATAGGGACTGTTCTCAGTCTGAGGCAACAGACCTAACTGCTGCTTCACCAGAGTACTCCCAATTGTTCTTTTGCTAGACACTTCAGGTGTGCAGTTAGATATTTAATCTGAGATGTCTTTTGAATTTTGATATGTGCTTGTATTGCTATATGCTTTTAGAAATGTTTTTGCTACATTCCACATGTTCTGGTAGCTCATTGCTTCATTTTTGTTTATCTTCATACAATTTTAAAATTCTTCTAAATTGTTCATTGATCCAGTAATTATTCAGAAGCATATTGATTACTTCTCTATCTTTGTGTTTGTTTCTTTCATTATAATTTTTCTGGCACACTTTTAGTTTTATACCCTTGAGGTCAGAGTAGATGCTTTGTATAAGTTCAATTTGCTGAATTTACTGAGATTAATTTTTTAATTCTCTTTTTTTCACAATGATACATTCATTTTTTAATATTGACATTGTATCTCAATCTCTATTTCACACAACACCCTCCACCAGAGTTCCATTGTCCTCTACCACCACCCCCTTTCCCCTTCTTTCTTCCTGAACCCTCCAAAGATTAGCTTTATTTCCACAGACTTGGTCTATCCTTGATATGTTCCATGTGTATTTGAGAAGAATGTATAACCTTTATTGGGATAGAAAATTCTACATACATCTGTTAGGTCATTTGACCTATTGCTTCATTTAGGGCTTCCCTGTAAGAGGGGTGTTGATGTCCCCTTTTTAGATAGAAGTTTATATTGTCTCATATTAGTATTGTAGTTCCTCATTTCTTTTCATTATTGTTGCCTTGATACATTTTTCTTAGCCTTTCACTTTCAACTTATGTTTGTCTTTGGATTGAATATAGATTTCTTATAGTCATGATATAAATGGGTCTGTTTTTTTAAATATATCCAGCCACTCTGTATCTTTTGATTGGCAAATTCAGTCCATTCACATTTTGGTGATTTTTGACAGATTGGACTGTATGCTTTTCTGCTTTTTTATATCTCTGTTGCTTCTTTTCTCATTTTTGTTTGATTTTTCCTTTGGATGTTTTTTTATTGATTCTCTGTTTCTTCTTCCCAGTTATGTATCTCTTTAGGGTTTGTATTTTGTAGCTATCATGTGATTTTTCTACTGTTGTATTTTTTTGAGCTGACCCATATCATATTTTTAAAATAAACTTTTAATGTTAGAAAAAAGAAATTACAAAGAGTCCATAATTCCTGTATACCCACGCCCATGTTTAGGGCTTGTGTTGCAAAGGTCACAATTCATGAGGCACTAACATATCAAATGCAGGCCTAGTTTTCAGATTTCCTCTTTTTATCTGATGACTCTTTTCTATCCCAGAATCCTATATGACATGGAATTGTTTTGCATCCTCACACTCCTCCGGGCTGTGAGTTTTCAGACTTTTCTGTTTCTGTTCACATGGACGGGTATACTGGAGACTATCCTTAATTAACATTTTTTCTTATGATTTGATTAAGGGCCTGTGTCCCTAATCCAGTAGTATCAGAGATGAGGACCATTTATTCACATTACTGTTAGCGTGACTTCCGCCACCTGGCCCTGTTCACTGTGCTCTAGAGGGGAGCCCTCTGCACAACTGCACTGAGTACTGGGAGTTCCACTCCCTTCCGTAGTTGGGAGCACCTACATGAGTTTGTTGGGAACTCTTCTGTCTGGTAGAGGTGCCTCTTCCCCGACTCTGTTATTCAATCATTACCTCAGGATGAACTCATGATATTCGTTTTACGTTTTGTGTTGCACAAATTGCTTTTTTAGTCATTGGGTGAGCTCTCATTTGCACCTATGTTACTTTAATATAACACTCTGTGATTTTATCTGAACAGTTCCTTTCAGATATCCCTGGGCATTTCTGACCCACTCTGGGATCAGCACCCTGGGCCTGTCCTGGAGAACTGTCTCTATCAAGCCTTGGGTACAGGGGTGCTCCTTGCTGCTGGGGTGTGGTAGCTCCTCAGCCCTCTTGACTGACAGCACTCAGAGATGTGGAGGAGACATGTACACTAACCTATGTATGTATATACTCAAATCTGAATGGTCATCTGTGTCTGTGTTAAGCCATGAATTTCACTGATGTCTACATCTGCCATTTATCACACCCAAAGTTCACCCTCCTGATGTTAATTAGCCTCCCTCTCCAATGTGGACACCTTGCTCCCATATCTGCCATCTCTTCATGCAACTGCTCCCAGGCACTTGCACAACAGTAATGCAACTGTAACCTGTGCCCCATGGAAACACCCATCAACAACGGTCAGGCCTATGTGCACTTCCTTTGCCCTGAATCTGACAGCTCCACTCATTTCCTGAGTGACTGGGCAGTCTCCCTGACCCTCAGTGTGGTGACCTAGTATCACTGATGCAGAGGCCGCTTCTGTTCCAGGCTACATCCCTTTCTGGGAGCCCTGAACTTGAGTCACTTTTTAAATTTTCAAGCATGAAGGTTCACTCTGTCATAAACTCCTGTGGGTTTTGACAAATGCTGTCATGTACCTTACCATTTCAGCATCATACCGCAAACAAGCCAGCATTCCTCCTGTTCATTCCCCCACTCCTAGTAACAATCATTATAGTTTCACATTTTCCAGAATATCATATCGTTAAAATCACAAAATATGTAGATTTTTCAGACTAGCTTCTTTCTTTTAATAATAGCATTTAAGTTTCATGTATGTATTTGTAGGTTGAGAGCTCATTTCTCTTTATTACTGGATAATGTTACACTGTCCAAATGGGTTAATTTTGTTTTATCTCTTCACCCATTAAAGGAATATTGGTTGCTTCTAAGTGATTATGAATAGATAGATACAGATATATAAATATCCATATGCAGGTTTTTCTGTGTATATAAGTTTTCAAATCATTTGGATAAAAACCTAGGAGTGCATCCACCCAGATTGTGAGGTGAGGGTATACTTAGTTTTATGAGTACTATCAGATTATCTCAAAGTGGCTGCACCAGCCTGTGCTTCCTCTGGCACGGTGGGCGTGATCATTCTTCATGCGCCACATTCTCACCAGCATTTGGTGGTGTCAGATTTTTTTTTAATGTTAGCCATTATGCTAGGTGTGTAGGGCCCTGTTTTAATTTTATAAACCTCATGACAGAGGATGCTAAGCACCTCCTTGTGTGCATATCTGTACCTAAATTTCTTTGGCAAAACGTCTGTTCAGATCTTCTGTCCTCAGCACAGATAACTCATGTACCCACATATGCATTTAGGAATTTGGGTGTTATGTTGGTTTCTTGCACTTCCATGTTTAGTTTTTGTGACTGCTGTGGGAAGTTCTGCTAATTCTTTTTTGAATATGTATTTTGCTCCTTTCTCCCTCTCCTCACCTTCCAGGAACAAACATATCTTTATGTTTATTCTTCTTATGGTATCTGATATTTCTTTCAAGTTTTCTTCATTTTTTTGCTGTCTTGTTTCTCTCCTCTTCCATGAAGATGCTTGTGATTTTATCTAAATTTCTAAGATTCTTCCTTCTGTGAGGTTGAGCCTATTTAGGGAGATTTACATATTTATCTTCAATTCATTGGCTGTATCTTTCACATCTGGCAGTTCTGTTTTGGCTATTTTTTTAAAGCCTCAGTCTCTTTGGTGAGGTATTCTGCACATTCTGTCACTTCCTTGTGAGGTCCAGGGTTTGCCTTTGGGTAGTTGATTGTGCCTCACTTGTTTATTTTAAATTAACTATGGCACTAAATTCTTTATCTGCTAGTTTGCTCCATTCATTGTAATTTGATTTATTCTCTGGGGCAGCTCCTGGTGTCTTGCTCTTTTTGAATCGTTCATATTTTGTGTTGGGGATTTGGATTTTGACATAGTTTGCTTCTCTGTCTTGTATTTAGCATTATGGGTTTTTTTTCTTGCTTTCTTTTGTTCACTTCCTAGATGGTGCTTCTGTGGGTGGTTGTGGATGATGCTGAGTTGTGGGTGGTAGGTGCTCCTCTGGTGCAGGGGCAGGGGTCTCAGTCTGCTCCTGGTTGCTGGTGGTGTGTTTAGTGCCTCTTGCTCATCAGCACATTCCTCAGGTTCAGGGCCTGAGGTTATAGGTTGTTCATTACAAAAAGTTCTTAAGATGCCAACATTGCTCTTATTAAAGAAACAAGAACCTCATCGAAAGTTTTTAAAACTATATACCTCCATTGAATATTAATTAAAAAATCCTCAACAAATTATTAGCAAATCATTTTCAGTAACTAATTAAACCAATTAAAGACCACAATCAAGTTGGATTTACTCCAAGAATGCCAGGGTGGTTCAATATATGCAAATCAATAAACATGATATACCACATCAACAAAAGGATGAAAATCATATGATCAGCTAAACAGATGCAGAATACCATTTGATAAGATCCAATGCCCTTTTACATTAAAAACCTTCCCCAACTGTGTATAGACAAAAATGAAGAAGCGAAGCTATCACTATTTGAAGATGACATGATAATATATAGAGAACCACAAAGATTCCATTAAAAGCTGCTGGATATAATAAATATAGTAAAGTGGCATGTTAAAGATTAGTCTATGAAAATCTGTAGCAAATTCTCTATACAAATATGCAATTAATATGCAAATAATAAGTTAGTAGAAAGAGAACTCAGGAAAACAATTCCACTTATTACTACATCAAAAATAATAAAATGTCTTGAAATAAACTTAACCAAAGAAGTGAAAACTGACATTTTTAAAAGAAATGTAAGAAGATACAAAGAAATGGAAAGACATTCTGTGCTCACAGATTGAAAGAATTGTGTTACAAATGGTCATATTATCTAAATATACATATTTAATGAAATCCCCAGGAAAATCCCAAAGATATCTTTACAGAAATATAACAAAAATCATTTAAGTAGTTTGGGACTAGAAAGACTGAAAATAGAATAAACAATTCTTAGGAAAAAGAACAAAAATGGAGGTTTTATGCTCCCTGACTTCAAGATATACCATAAAGCAATAGTGATCAAATTAGCATGGTATTAGAATAAAATCTGACATACAGATCAATGGAACAGAATTGAGAGCCCAGAAATAAACTTACATAATTTGGACAACTAATTTACAACGAAGGAGTAAAAGCTTACAATGGGGAAGACCAGTCTTTTTAAATAAATGGCATTAGGGAAAACTGGACAACAATATGCAAATTAACTGAACCATCATCTAATGTTATACACAGGAATTAATTCAAATAAAATAAAGACTTAAATGTAAGACCTAAAACCACAAAATACATAGAAGAAAACATAGGTGATATACTTCTTGACAGTTGCTCAAGAGGTGACTTTGAGAATTCATTTCAAATATCAAGAAAAATAAAAGTCAAAATAGATGAATGGAACTACATCAAAAGTAAAAATCTTCTGTACATCAGAAGTTATTATAATCAAAATAAAAGACACCTACTGAATGTGAAAAGATATTTGCACAGTATATATCTAACAAGGGGTTAATATCCAAAATATCTAAATAAGTCAAATCTGGCAACAAAAAGTGAATAATGCAAATGAAAATGTGCAGAATTATATACAGATTTTGATTTACAGAATCACTCTTAAGCTATGTAATAACATGATGCAATATTCCTTTAATAAAATTAAGAAATAAATAAAATGCAAATTAGAACTAAAAAATGGACAGAAGACCTAGCCAACTCTTCATAGAAGACATAGAGATGGTCAATAGGCACATGAAAATTTGTTCTACCTCTCATTATTAGGAAACTGCAAAACAAAACAACAAAATGAGAGAGCACCTCATACCTGTGAGAATGGCTACTATTCAAAAGACTAGAATCAGCAAGTGCCAGAGAGAATGTAGATAAAGGGAAACACTTATATACTGTTGGTAGTATATAAATTGGCACATCTACTATAGAAATCAGTATGGCAACACCTCAGAAAATTAAATAAAAAGAAATTCCGTATTATTCAGTTATCCCACTTCTGGGTATTGACCCCACAAAATGCACTCCCATGTTTATTAAAGCATTATTACAAGAGCTGGAAACAGCTTAAATGCCTATTAACAGGTGATTGGATAAAGAAAATGTGATCTATATATGAACAGAATACTGCTCAGGTATATAAAAAAGATGAAACCCTGCCCTTCCCAACAACATGTGGATGGACCTAGTGAGTATTATGCTTAGTGAGAAAAGTCATAGGGAGAAAGACAAACACCATATGATTTCACTCATATGTGTTATATAGATAAACCTAACAAATAAATGAACAAAAGAAAACAAAAATAGACTTTTAGACTATAAGGCCAAATTAGTTGTTATTAGATGGAAAGCTGGGCAAAATGGGTGAAAGGGGTCAGTCATGTGAAGAAGGATAGAATTAGACTTTCAGTGCTGCTCTTATTGTAATGTATATGGATGTTGGTATATAACGATTCACACCTGAAATTTATAAAATATTATAATACATTATTATTTTAATAAAAATACTTATAAAAAGAATATTTCAACCAAATGTAATTATTTATTGAAATTCTTTATCTCTTATAATGTCTTAAACCATCCTACTTCATATGTTATACATTTTGATTCTGGTGACCCTAACCATTTTTATGTGCAAATATATACATATTTATATATAGATATTTTTCCAAAATGATGAAGAGGACCATAATTACACATGTTCAAAATTTTCTTTCCACTGAACAGGGCATGGACAGATTCACAAGTTATTACATATGACTATGGTTAAGAATTTTTAAAATAGTGTATAAAATTGAATGATTATGGACATCATGTGATTTTTAAAGTACCTTTTCCATGTAATGAAAATTTTAGTTGTGCTCAGTTTTTAACTCTTGCAACTTTTACAAGGAACAGGCTATAAAACTATATAAGGATATATGTATAAGTGTTGCTACAAGAACTTTTCATAGTAGTACAATGCAATTTTTTTAATTCAAGTACATAAGATCCAGAGGGCAAGATATTTTCCTAAGGCCAGATTTAAATCATGTCTGACGCCAATGATGATAAAATTTCCACAATATGTTGCCAACTTTCAGTTTATATAGTTAACAAGGACAAAAAGACTCTTCCTTTATTGTGATTGATAGATTCCTTGAGAAATAATGTTGAAAGTCTAGGCAATAGTTGTCATTTATTTTCATCTTGTCAGTCTTTAAGTATGATTCTTAAATGTTGGAACAATTCTGTTGGAAGAATGAACATTCATAATAATTTTTAGATAATTGAGCTCCCCAGAACTTCAGGTTTTGATTATTTTCCTGTTGCCTCTGTTTTGCTATTTTCCCAATGCTGTCTATAGGTATGGGTTAAACAGATTGTAGGGTTGTAAAAAAATAAGGTGAACTATCACTTTTACTCAGAGTCACACATGGGTGTTGCTTGATTGAAAATCGAAGCATGCATATAAACAACTATCAATTGGAGAAGGCATTGTAGTGACAGGAAACAGCATGTGCAAGTTATTATTATTTCTGAAAATAATTGATATGATCAGGCAAATGTCTATTTTCTATGCTAATAGTGGCAGAAGTTACAGTGAGGTGTAATCAGGAACCAAATAATTGAAGATTTATCACCTATTATAAACTTGGTCTCTTTGCCTCCAGTCTTGTCTCGAGTTGCTATTGTTGTCTAGATGAGAAATGATGGTCTAAACCATGGCATGAGACATGATAGATCTGAGGCATTTAAAGAGTGAACAGATGCCAGCTGAAATTTATCCAGAATCCTAGCTCTGTTGAGCTTCAAACTAACTGGGAGACAAATGGAAGCCAAGAGATGGGAAAATTGGTTGCAGTCCAGTTTTTTTGTCTGACTCAAGATTTCCTGAGTCATTTGAGATCCATATCCAAAGCACTTTTTCTGGGACAATAAAAGACATTTAAGCACACTGATATTTTTAATTCTGAATTTCTTTACAAGGCAGTGTGGGAACAGCCAAAAACATGTAAATCATAAACTTAAGGAAGTATTGGGTTAAGAATAGAGTTGAAAGCTTGAATCATAGTCATTCCTAATGTACAAATTTTCTAGGATTGAGTCCTTGTACAGTTCATTTCCGGTGCAAAGGCACACACTAAATGATCTCTGATTTGAATGTGCTAGTAATTGAGATACACTGAACTAATCTTTTTGCTTATACTACAAAGGCAAATAGTGTAATGGCACATTTTAACTATCCCTACTCCTAAAATTCTCCTCTTCTTTCTGTCCTTGTAATGTGGCTGTTTTGATTGTCAACCAGCAGATCCCTACCTCATCAGTTTTAAAGATTTCTAAAGAAATGACATTCAGAGTAAAAACAAAATGGCCCACTAGCCCCTGTAGCAGAAAATAAAATTAGTGAGAATATATTGGGCTTATGGAATGATCAGAATCAGAAAATTGGGTTCAGAAAATATAATCTACAGAATTGAAAATTTATCACAAGAATTGACTGAAGATACAGGCCAGGCCTTCAATCACTGGCGATGCCACCATCCATGAATCTGGAGAAAGCAACACTGAGCAACAAAGACACTGGAAAAATTCGATACATTCACCGTGGGTGCAGCAGCACTCAATGCAAGCATGACTAACTGAACCCGAGCCATGTTCCCATGCCAGCTGCCAAGAGGATAAGGGAAAGTTGAACATTCTTTTTGGACTATTAGATTTGTAGTAGGGTGCAAGTTGTTAAAAACCAAGATTCACATAGGGCCCAGTAAAAAAGGGGTTTGTGCAGGGAATCTATTATCAATTGCTACATCAATGCCACGTAGAATTCTACACAGAAACCCCAAAACAGCCCCATGAGCATGATAAATGATGGTTGTTTCAAGCCATTGTGGATCCGCTGGGTGGTTCCGTGGGGTTTAGCTGGGCATTTGGCCTTAATTAGTCTCACTTGGCTGATTGGCTGACTCTTAATTAGTCTAGGTTGGTCTGAGGTGGGTTTACTGGTTCTGTTCTATGTATTTCATTTTCCAAATAGAATTCCTGGGTACATTCTCATGGCAATCACAGGGATCTAAATCTAGGCTTGCAAATGGCACACTGTCAGTTCGACCACCTTCAATTGGCCACTGTTCAGATACAAGGGGCAGGGAAATTGTATTTTCTCCTATGCAGAGATGGAATCTATGACTAATTCCAAAATTAGCTTCAATCCTCCACCTCTCCTCTAGCTATAGTCTTTGATCATCTCTCTAAAAATTGAGTGTCTTGCCTACCCTTTCATGGAGAAATCCAGTATCTTTTCTATTTTTTCAGATATTAACAATAAATGTAGGTAAATACTTATGCATGTTTCCTTTTTTTTTTTTTTTTTTTTACAAAAGTGTATATTGCACACACTTCTGTACTTTATTTGTATTTCATACAACTGGAAGATTATCCTCATAGTTTTTAAAACCTGTAGAATTAATTCCTAAGTTGTGTTAAGTCAAAAGGGTAAGTTCATTTAAAAATTTGATCTATTTTGACAGTTCTTCTAAATAAACTGTACTTATATACCTTCCCACATAGAAATCTATGTGATTGCTTATTTTTTCTAGCCCTTTATCTAAATGGTAATCATCAAGCCATTTTATATTACGAACATGTTTTTAAATGTAATAGTATATTTAAAAAATTTAAAAACATCAAACTTACAGGAAATTTGAAAAAACATACTTTCACCAAAATTCCCCAATTACCAAAATGTAATATATTTTCACTGTTACCCTGTCTTTATGTAAATACCATTGTCATATTCGTTTTCTGAACTATTTGAAAGTTGCTAATATGATTCCATCTCACCCTAAATACTCCAGTGTGCACTTCTAGAACACAAAGACCCTCTTTTACTTTGAAAGTCACAATGTAACTATCCAAATTAGAATATCAATCCTCACTGCACACTATTATGGAGAAATAAAGTTGTGCTCATCTCAGTGCATCACATCAGAGGAACATAACATTAACTCACTCCACCACTATTGATGTTACCTTGATCACCTGCTCAAGTGGGTGTCTGGTGATCATACTGGCTGAGAAAACTGTAATTTCCCCTTTGTAATTGAGAAGTATTTTGTGGAAAGATCTCTGAAGACAAATGGAATATTCGTCTAGTTTAAAACTTTCACTCACCAGCTTTAACATCCACTGATGAATACCTGAACCATTCATCACTGTAAAGGTTGCCAAGTGGTGGGTTTTCCCCCATCATTCCTTCTACTTTTATTAGTTGACATTCAATTGTATAAGTTTAAAATGCTAAAAACATATGCAAGAGAAGGAAACACTTTTCCTATGATTTTATTCAATGGATTATAATGCATAACTGCTATTTACTTCAATGCTCAAATTGTCCCAGATTTGGCCAGTGGAAGCCCCACAAAGCTGGATCATATGTCCGTTGAGAATTTTCTTACTTTCTGGAACAAGATATCCCAGAATCATCTTGTATTTTCTCTGACCTTGTCTTAACCCTGAATAAGTCATTTCTCTAAGGATCCCTGTTGTCTTTAAGTCAGAGGTCAGCAAACACTTTCTGAAAAGGTCTGGATAGTAAACATTTTACTCTTTTAAGGCCATGGTACTCTTTCACAATTATTTATCTCTGCTATTATCCTGCAAAGATAGTCATAGCTAATGTGTAAATTAATGGGCATGGCCATGTTCCAATAAAACTTTATTTAAAAAACAAAGATGTGATTAGATTTGGCCTACAAGTAATTGTTTGCTGACTCCCTTTTAAGTAAAGGATGGTGTTTGTTTCTATTGAGATGTAATTGACATATAGTATTGTATTAGTTTTAGATGTACAGCATATGATATATGTATGTATTGCTAAATAGCTACCACAATAAGTTAACATCTATCACCTTACATGGTTATCAGTTTTATCATGTATTGAGAACTTTTAAGGTCTATTCTCTTGGCCACTTTCAAATATATAAAATAATATTGTTAATTTTTATAGTCACCCCCAGAACTTATTTATATTATAACTGGAAGTTTGTGCTTTTTGAGGATGATATTTAGAAACCAAGATCTGGACATTTATCTTTTTTCTAGGTCCTTGCAAGAAGCAGAACTAAGAAATACATGTACACGTAGATATATCACTGAATTGACGTCTTTAAAGTATAAAGCCACCAGTTTACACTGTGATCTCCAACTTCAATCTAACACCTCAGGATTCTTTCTGGCCCTGCCCCCTCCACCTTTGTAAATATCTTTTCTAACTGCATACAGACAAACAGCAATAATCAAAATCAATCTCCTAAGCATGCAGGGAAGCTAGTTGGCGCCATACCAGTTCTCCAGACCCACTTTCTGATCCCTATCATCAACTTAGCTCCATATTTGCCTTCAACAGAAAAAGAAAGAAGATCTGAGTATAATTTTAATTTGTATTAATCTTTTTGTATGGTTATGAGTCATTGCTTTTTGTGAATTTTTCTGTTATATGTATTTCCCAGTTTCCTACTGGATTATTCTCAGTTAATATACTTGGCCAATTTTTCTATTGGGTCTTTGGTTTTTTTCTTATTACTCTACAGGATTTATTTTTCTTTATTCCAAATGCTGAGTAATACATATTTATTTCCTTAAAATGAAAAGAGAACCAGCTCCCAGGAAACAGAGGGAAAATACACATAGAAAGCTGGAAGTTATAAACTAATACATTTAATCATTAACTGCACTTAAAGAGGCACTCAATTTAGAAACTATCATATTCCAAAGCTCATTAAAATTGTTCACCTTACAGTGAGTTTTTCTTTGACAACAAAATTCATATGTAATAGTGGGTAATGAAAATGTCTTTAGAGGCTGAAGAAAGTAAGGTTAATATTATTGCAGCTCTTAACACAGGAAAATTAGCTGATCATGGATGTGTTTTTGTGTAATCAAATTTATAAGCTCTTGCTGAATTTGTTTTTTTCCAGGTGACTTAGTCATGGAGGTGTTAGGTACCCTGTATACTCTCAAAGACCATGAAAATTAGTTTAACAGGTATTATGACAGAAACATCTTGGCTCTATAGCTAGCAGAAGCAGAAGCAGTGACTACTTCATAAATCAGCAGGCAACATCCAATTTAGGGCCTTCTGATTATCAGCAGATTCCTTAGCAAGTCAATTCTGTGTTGTTACTTTGGGATCATACCTGGAAATCTACTCTAGAGTCTGCCTCATCTGGCAATTCTATAAACTGTTTGCTATCCTTTTAAGTGCCTTTCTGCTTTAGCCAGTAGGTATAAGCTGGTTAAATTATCTGTGCTTGAATTCTGAATACGCATTTGCTATTGTTGAATTGAGATGCCATTTTACTTCATTTTCCCATCCTAAATGTCAAAATGTTGTTACAGTGAAAGTGTTTAATTTCACTGACCATCTTGAAGCTTGAGGGAGAACTCTATGATTTATAACCACTCTTCTTCACCTGATTTCAGAACAGACTGCAACATAAGAGTTGATGACATGGAGATCAAAAGACTTTTTTAGCTTATAAAGCTCTTGGGAGTAAGATGACTTTATCTTTTGTATAAAAATACTACCACCAAATTAAATTTACCCACTCAGCACAGGACAAAGTGGATACTGGCATGTCTCCCCAATAAGGTTCAGTTCTTGAAAATATTATGGTATGATAAACAGATAAGAACATGTGATCTCATATTAAGTAAGTAGGAGAGGGAGAGAAAGAGAGAGAGAGAGGGAGAGAGAGAGGGAGAGAGAGAGCATATTCATATCCTTCCCCTAAACTTGTCGATTATCATAATAATGATAAATAGAATCAGAAAAGGAAGGATAAAATGGTAATATCCATAAGACCATGACTTGGTTTTTAAAAGATAAACAAAATAGACAACAAATCTTTATATAGCCAGACCCACAAAGAAGAAGAGAGAGAAAATACATGAAATCAGAAATGAAAGGAAAATTTACAATAGATACTATAGAAAAGATCATGAGAGAGTATTTATGAACATCTATGCAAAATATTGAACAATCTAAAAGAAATGGATAATATATTAGAAATATATAACATTCAAAGACAATCAGGAAAACAGAAAATCTGAATAGTCTAATCATGAGTAAGTAAATTAAAACAGTAATCAAAAGATTCCCCAAGCCAAAATACCAAAACCAGATAACTTCACTGTTAAATTCTACTAAACTTTCAAGGAATTAACATTGATATTTGTCAAACTATTTCAAGAATTAAAAAAGATAAACTTCCAAACACATTTTATGAAGCCAATGTTACCCTAGTTGTAAAACTGGAAAGAGCATCATTGAAAAATAAAACTGCATATCAATATCTCTGATGAATATAGATGCAAAAATCTTCAACAAATAATAGCAAACAAAACTCATTAAAATTATCATAAACCATGACCATATGGAATTTATGCCAGGGATGTAAGGATGATTTAATAAATGTGGAATACCACATCAACAAAAGTTCAGAAATCATCATCTTAAAGATACAGAAAAAGTATTTGACAATAACATTCAGCACTGTTTTATGTTAGAAGCATTAAAAAGAGTATAAGAACATACTTAAATATCATGAAGAATATATATGACAAACCCACAGCCAACATCATACTGATGAAAAACTAAAAGATACTCTCCTTATTAAATAAGGAAAAAGATAAGCATGTCCATTTTCACTATTCAAAATATTGTTAGAATTCCTAGTCAGTGCAATTAGATAAGAAAAGGTCATAAAAGGTATCCATATTGAAAAGAAAGAAGTGGAACTATCACTATTTTCTGACATTATAATACATAAATATAGACCTAATGATTCCAGTAGAAAACTGTTAGAAATACCATATAACTCATATAACATACCATATATCAGCTTTCTCACTTTTGATTATCCTTCGAAAATATAAAAATACTAATTTGAACAGACATGTGCACCCTCCATATTTATTACAGCATTATTTACAATAGTCACAGCTGGAAACAACCTAAGTGCCCATTGACAGATAAGTTGATGTGGAATATACACAATGAAATGCTATTCATCTATTAAAAAGTTGAAGTCCTGTCTTTTGAATCAATATGGATGAAACAGAGGATATTATGCCTAGTTTAAAAAAGCCAAATGGAGAAAACAATACCATATGATTTCACTCATCTGGTATATAAATAATAGAACAAATGATACTAAAATGCTCTAAACCTCATTTCTCACGTTCAGGTCTCATAGCTTCTAAACCACCATTTTCCTTCAACCGATTTTACCTTAGCTCATCTTTCTATCTCGGCTTCCCATGATGAGCTGGGTTTGGTGGTCAGCTAGGTCAATATTGCCTTATCCCAGGAAGAGAGACTCCTCTGAGCAGAGAACAGCTTAGTAGAGAAATATTAGAATAGAGTAACATTAGAATAAGAAACCCCAGCTCCTGCTTCCACTCCCTACTTCCTAAATAGTTCCCAAACTACAACTAATATATTTTTATTAAAGTGACTATCACAAATGAAAAATAAATAAATGAAACAAAACCAAACTTACAGACTATACCAAAATAGTGGTTATTACACGGGGTCAACTATATGGTGAGGATGAAAACTAGAATTCTGGTGACGTACATAACACAGTTTATACAGACATCGACTTAAAATACTGCACACCCCAAAACTATATAATGTTATAAACCAAAATTAATTGAAAAAATGAGGTCCCATCATAAATAAAGGTCGAATGACCAAGTCATTCCAGTTTTTTTGGACCTTCCTAATTTTAGTATGGAAAGCTCTTCATCCTGGGGAACTCTTCCATCCTGGACAAAAAGGAATGGTTGATCATCCTAACTGAACAACAATTTAGTGAGCATTTTCTTCAAAAGAACTTTAGAGTCATTTAAAAGTTTATAGTAAACATTCTAAAATTTAAAATTACAAAATTGGATTTGTTTTTATCTTTGCTTTCAAAGGTGATGTTCTCATTAAATTTTTCATAAAAATACATTTAGAAAGAAGTAAGTCTGCATAGGTTTTCTTAGACTAAATATGATTCTAGGAAATGCTTAGTAAGTTCATAAAGATGTCCTAGGTCAATTTATTTCCCTGTTTGTCCTGTTGGAATGCCCAGTGTGAGGAACATTAAGAGTTATTTGTCTTAAATAATGAAGAGAAGATGAAACTCCACTATTGACTTGACTTGAATCCCAATTCGTTGCCCACATATTTTGAGAAAACATTAACCTGGTTGTGGAATTCATCAGACATTGGGTGTTGGCTTTTAATCACTATCTGGGATCTCTTTAAATCTAGTGACTTGTTTGGGATTTAATCATATAATAACTAAATGTTGATAAAACTCACTTCCCAGGTTATTTTATTATATTACATAACTTAAAACATTTATAGTGATTCCAAATATAATAAAGTTGAGCAGCATTCTTTTTGATGAATTATACTGATCAAATGTATTTAATAATTAGTTTATTTGATCATCAAGCCTTAGGTTGAAGACTTTAATTTTCTGGGAATGTATGCTAAAGTATGAAATCAGGAAGTTTGCTATTAAAAGCAAAAGATATAGACAATGGTGGTGCTACTGCACTGGCCAGTTCCTGAATAAACTTGGATGCATTTGACAGGCTGGTTGCCAATAATTATGTCAGTTACTCCTGCTAAGGAAATATCTCATTCCAAGACATTAAAATTAGACCTTAAAGCAGAAAATCCATAAATTGTGTCATAAATTTATATGGTTTTAATAAAAACAATGGGACATGGTTGAAAGAATAATCTCTTGTGGGGTGTCAGAGATGTCATGACTGTGAAGGAGATTTAAATTATTCAGTCTTGCATTAAGATTTGTTTGCTATGTCAATGTACTAATTTTAAAATGATCAAAATAAAAACTATAAATTATTCTTGGTACTATCATCACTTTAAAATCACATAGTATTCACCCTAGTCATCTTGTCCAGCCAAGAAGCAGCCTAGGACTCAGTGGCTATGGTGGTAATCTTCTGGGAGAAGAGCAACCAACAGCCTGCCTGCCATACTAGACAAAGAGTGGTCCTACAGTCCGGGAGTTCCCATGAGTTACTCGGGGAAATGTTATGAGAGGAACAGCAATCCAGACTCGGTCAACCAACTTAGTCCAGGAGCATCCTTTGTGCCTAGTGAGTTCCTGGGGAAGCATTGACAGAGGAGTGATAAGTCTTGCTGATGACACCCTGCCCAACCCATGCCTGTGATCCCATAGTTCCTGAGGAAGCACGACAAGAAAAGAGAGCAGTCCTATCAGTGGCAGCCTACACAACCTAGAAGTGACCTCACAGTCCTGTCAGTGCCAACAAAAGTATCAGGGACAGGAGCAAAGAGAAACACCCCCACCATCCTGACAGCAGAGGAACAGCTTGGATTCCCACCACTGTTGGCCTGAGTGATCCTGAGGGCTCAGAATTTGAGTGACCACAGCTACTTCTGCTGGGACCTCTCTTCTGAGGGACCTGCCTGCTGCTGAGCTGAGCAAAACAACTGCTCAGTGTGGAGTGTCTCAGCGCAGAGATACCAGAGAGCCCACAACTGCTCGAACAGTCCAAAGTATATTACCCAAGAAGTAAATAAGAGGAAGATGAAAATAGAGCCACAGTGTCAAATACAGAATAGAGAAGGTGAGACATGCAAAAACACAAGTCCTCAGAAAACAAGGCACAAATGGCTCAAAGAGAGAGAGAGAGAGATCAGGAGCTAATAGGACAAAAACGTCAGATGATACTGAACAGGACTACCTAAGGGATAAAGAGTTCAAAGCACTAGCTATTGAAAAAAAGGTAGAATGATTGATAGGATGCATAAATAACTACCAGAAGACAAATCAAAAAGCTCAGAAAATAAGTGAAGTTTATAAAATCTACACCAAAGTAACCGAGACCATAAATAAAGCCTAGACAGAACTGCTCATTATGAAAATTACTGTCAATAAATTGAAGATAAACATGGAAAATTCCATAAGCAGGCTCAATCTTGCAGAAAAAAGAATCTCAGAAATCAATGACAATAATGTAGAGGTGACCCACATAAGAGAGAGACAAGATTGAGATAAAATGAAAAATTAAAAAACCCTGCAGGTAATATCAAGTAACATGAGAAGAAAAAATAAGAATTGGTGGCCCTGAAGGTGAAGAGAGGAAAAAAGGAGAGCAGACAATTTATTTAAAGAAGTAGTAGCAGAAAACTTCCCACATCTGTCACAAAATCTAACCATGGATATCCAAGAAGCTGACACGACACCTAAATACAAACCAAATTCCTAAATGCAAAAAGATCTATACCAAGATGCATTTTGGTAAAACTAGCAAAATAAAATGATAGGCAAAATCTACAAAGGGCTGTTAAGTGAGAAGAGAAACATAACCTACAAAGGTACATCCATCAGGCTGCTGAATTCTCAGCAGAAACCACATAGGCTAGAAAAGAGTGGAAAGACATTTCAAAATTGTGAAAGTGAAAAACTGTCAGCCAAGAATATTCTACTCTGCAAAATGATCATTTAAAATATGATGAAGAAATAAATGTCTTCAATGATAAAGAAAAGTTAATGGATTTTTCCATCACCAAATATCCTTTTCAAGAAATGTTGAATGAAGAACAGAGAAAACCAAAACAGAGAATCAACAAACCCCAAGAATTTTAACACACAGTAAAATAGAATCAGAAGCATGCTGCACTCTGGTGGCTCAGGCACTAAGTCAGCAGCTAGATTATTAACTATGTAAAGCCCAAAGACCTGAGTTTGAGACTAAGGGCCAGGGAGGGCAACCAATAAATAAACTACCTAAATAAATAAAAGTGTTTCCTCTTTCCCTTCTTTTCTCTTTCCTTCCTTCCTTCCTTCCTTCTTCCTCCTCTACCTTGTCTCTTCCATTAAAAAAAAATTAGAATAAGATCTAAAGTCAAGAGCAACAGAAGATAACAAAAACTCAATAAATGGGGAAATAAAAGCATGGAAAATATGACATCATCTCAGAAAAGATTGTAGTAGTTGAGCTAAATGAGATGAAACACAAGGTTTTCACAAAATCTTATATATAGAAATATGTATTTGGAAAGAAAAAGGAATAGAGAGAATAAACATAAAAAACCTTCCAAAGGAAAACAGAAACAAATGGGAAAAGAAGCAAAAGAGAGATAAATCTAACAGAAAACAAAGGATCAAATGATAGCAGCAAAGCCCTGTATATCAATGATCATCTTAAATGTGAATGGACTGAACTCACTAATCAAAAGTGAGGAGTCGAGTGGATAAAAAAAACAGGACTCATTGGTATTTTGCCTATAAGAAACCCACGTCAGATCCAAAGACAAACAGGTTGAAATTGAAGGGCTATAGAAAAAATTATCAAGGCACTGGTATGAAAGGAAACCAGAAACGGCGGTACTAATATCAACTCAGATAGACTTTCACCCAAAAGGGGCAACATTAGGCAAAGATGGACATTGCATGATAGTCAAGGGGTTGATACATCATGAAGAAATGACTAGTTAATATATATGTACCCAATGTCAAATCACATAAATATATAAAATAAATACTAACAGATCTAAAGGGAGGCATTAAAAGCAACACAATAATAGTAGGGGAATTCAGTACCCCCATACATCAATAGGTGGATAAACCAAGTGAAAAAAGCAATAATAAAATAATGGGCCTAACAGACATATGCAGATCCTTGAATATCAATAAAGTTATATATTCTTCTCAAGTTCACATGGAATATTCTTAAGGATAGAAAATATTTTGAAAAATAAAACAAGTGTTAATAAATTTAGCAAGACTGAAATTATGGAAAATTGACCACAAGACTGAAACTAGAAATGAACCAAAAAAAAAAAATCCCTGAAAGAACCCAAGAAATCTAGAGTTTAAGCAACATGTTTCAGAATAATTCCTGGATTAGTGAAAAAAAATTAAAGATAAAATTAAAAATTACCTAAAAACAAAATGAAAAGACAAGCAAATAGAACAATTACGAAGTAAGAAAAGCGAGTCTAAAAAGAAAGTGGATAGTGATACAAGTGCACATCAAAAACCAAGAGAAATTACAAATTAAATATCTAACATCTGACAGCACCCCTTAAGGAAGTAGAAAAAGAACAATTAAAACTAAAATTCAGCAGAAGGGAAATAATAAAAATTAGGACAGACCTGAATGAAATTGAAAACAAGTATCTCATCCAAAATATCAGTAAAAAGACCACCAGTTTCCTTGAAAAACATGAAGAAAATTGACAAAACCTTAGCCAGAATTATGAAGTAAGAAGAGAAAACACTAACAGCAAGAATCACAAACAAAAGAGGGGCAGTTACTACAGGCATACCAGAAATATAAAGAATTACTATGAACAACTCAATGCTAACAAATTCACCAATCTTGAAGAAATAGATACCTAGTTAAGTACAACCTTTAAAAACTGATCCAGGAAGACTTCAACAACTTGAACAGACCAATCACAAAACACAGGACTGGATTACTGCACTAGTAAATTCTGCCAAACATTAAGAGAAAAACTAACATGTGAGTATTATACTCTTCCACAATATTGAAGAAGAGGAAAAAACTCTCTAATGCATCCTATAAAGCTAACATATTACACTAATTCCAAAATAAAGCAAGGACAGTATCAAAAAAATTTAATACCGATGAATATAATGCAAATCTCTTCAACAAAATAGTGGCAAAACAACACATTTAAACATTGCACATTATGACCAAGTGATATTTATTCCAGGGATGCAAAGATGGTTTAATAAAAACAAATCAATTGATGTAAAACACCAAATTAACAAAGTAAAATGCAAAAATCATATGATCATATCGACAGACAGAGAAAGCATTCAACAAGATCCAATACCAATCTTTGTAAAAACCCTTGTTGAAAGTGAAATAGGATGCACACACTGCAATATAATAAAAGTCATAAATGACAAACTCACTGATAACATACTAAATGGCAAAAAAACTGAAAAAATATTTCCCTAAGACCTGGAACAATGTAAGGATGCTCACTCTCAGCACTACTATTCAATGGTATAAAGTCCTGGACATACCTATAAAGCAGGAAAAGAATATTTAAAAATTCAAACTGGAAATGAAGAAATAAAATTATCCTAAGATTCACGAAAAATCATTAGAAACAAAAAAATGAATAGAGCAAAGTGGCAGATTATAAAATAAATACACAAAGTAGTAGCATTTCTATATTAAACAATGAAATAGCAGAAAGAGAAATCAAGAAAGACATCCCATTTGCAATAGCACCAAAAATACCTAAGAATAAACTTAAAAAGGAGGTGAAAATCCTATACACTGAAAACAAGACATTGATCCAAGAAATGGAAGATGACACAAAGAAAAGGAAGAATAGTCTGTGCTCCTGGATTGAAAGAAATAACATAGTTAAAATGACCATCTTACCTAAAGCAATATACAGATTTAATACAATTCCCAACAAAATCCCAGGGACATTTTTCAAGGAAATTGAACAAACAATATTAAAGTTTGTATAGAACCAAAAAAGACCTCAAATAGTAAAAACTATCCTAATAAAAAAAAGAAGAAAACTGGAGGAATCATGTTCCCTGACTTCAAGCTATAGTACAGAGTTATTGTATTCAAAACAATAAGGTATTAAAATAAAAGCAGGCAAACGGATCAGTGATTAAAAATGAGAGCCCAGATAAAACCACACCTATATGGAAACATGATTTATGACAAAAGAGCCAGGAACACTTGATAAGAGGAAGGAAAGTCTATTCAATAAATGATACTGGAAAAACAGATGTTCACCTTTAAAAAAATGAAGGTATAGTACTTGTTAGTGCTATACACAAAAATTAATTAAAAATAAATTTATAATACTCAATATATAACCTGAAACCATAAAGTACATAGAAGAAAATATACAAAAAACTTTCTATGATGTTAACCAGAGATATCTTTGGGGAAAATAATACCTATGACAAACGATATTAAAAGAAAACTAAACAATTGGTACTATGTCGAACCAAAAAGCTTCTGCATTGTGAAAGAAACTACCACTAAAACAAAAAGGCAACCAACCCCCTGAATGGGAGGAGATATTTGCACATAATGTCACATGATATTACTCACCATCAGAGAAATACAAATAAAAACCATGATATCACCTCACACCAGTGAGAATGGTCTTTAGCAAAAAATACTAGCAACAAGTATTTCATAAGGTGTGGAGAAAAAGTCACCCTCCTAAACTGTCGGTGGGAATGTAAATTAGTGTAACCTCTTTGGAAAACAGTATGGAAATTCCTCAGAAAAATAAAGATGAATCTACCATTTGATCCAGCATATACTAAGAAAGACTCTAGTCAGAAAAACATGCACCTTATGTTCCTAGGAGTCCAATTCACAATAGCCAAGACATGGAAATGACCTAATTGCCCATCTCCAGATACCTGGATGAAGAAGCTATGGTGTAAATATTCAGTGGAATTTTGTCAGCTGTAAAGATGAAATCATGCCCTGAGCAGTAATCTGGATGAACCTAGAGGTGATTTTGCTAATCAAAGTAAACCAGAAGGAGCGAAGTAAAGGATGATGCTATTTATATGTGTAATATAAAGAAACGAATATACACATCTCGACAAAATTCCTAAATTAGAATACTGTGCTGGGGTTATGGACAGAACAAGGAAGAAAACAGTTAAAATGGTGATATGAGGCATTAGGACTTAGGTGGTGGGTATGATGTAAAATACACACAGACTAAGGTGTGAAATCAAGATCCGAAAAAGTATATAGCACTGTAAAAAAAGAAATAATAAAACTTAAAAAAATAAAATAAGGAAGGGAAGAGGTGCAGGAATTTTCCCTTGAATCCTTATAACAATAGAGCTATATTATACTTACTATCCTATCTTCCCCACAATAGTTGAAAATCTACAGTCATTTTCTTTTAATTTTTGCCCTTTCTGTTCTATGCTTCTATTATTATATATAGCAATTAAACATTATTTATCTTTAAAAATCACATAGCATTTTGATAGTATGATACTTTTGATATTATGTGCTTACTGTAGGAAGTACTAGCTTGTATTTACATATAAACATATTTACATACTATAGGTTCTGTTTTTCTAAAACCCTGGCACACCTCTAGCAGACACTTTCTAGAATAACAACCTGAGCTAGTTTGGCAATGACCCAGATGGGGGAAATAATCCAAAATATCACTAAGGTATCACATTCTAGTAGCCTTATGAGACCACAGCTTAGTGGACTGGAGAAAGCCACTACCACATTAACTCTGGAGTGAAAAATGAGATGTAGTTTTGGACTATCAAGAGTAAGGAAGCTTGGTGTTATTTTGCTGAAAGGGGGTGAACTTCACAAGAGGACACACAGGGTGAGAAAGGACATTCAATTTCTTTTTGGTGGTTATAATTACACTATAGAACCACCTTTTTCTAAGCAACTGGGATCCAGGACAGCAAGCTGTAGGATGGAACTCTGAACTAAAGGGGACAGTTCTGAGTTCTGGCCCTAGAATTCAATGGCAAGACCTACACTTTTAACATGTAACACTAATAAGTCTTCCCTTCCTGAAGATGAGAGGAGAACATAAGATGGGCCACTAAAGTGTGTTCAGCAGACTGACAAGTGATGAGTTCATCATGATCAGCAACAAGAAGTGGTTTGCAATGACCAGGTGAAGAGACTGGAGTAGGAAACAATCTGAGATTCCAAGATACAGGTTACATGGAAGATGGTACTTTTGCAAACAGCTCGAAGTTAGTGTTCCCTTCCCTGCCCTATTTGCCAAAAAAGCCTGTGGAGGAATAAATTAGTAACTTATCTTTTAAACGAAGAGTTAAAATAACACAAGCTAGAAACCTCAATAGATTACCCTGTATAAGCCCAAAGTTCAATAACTCCATCCAAAACCATCTCCATTATTGGCCTCTTAACTCTGAAGACCTGTGGGCTGAGATCTCATTCTAGGCAGTCTGTAGCAGCGTGTTCTAGCCTCTTGGGCCTGGGGTCTTCACCTCAATCCAGGAAACAACTCCATTAGCAGTAAATGAACCATGTCCTCCCATTGGAGCCTGAATTTCTGACCTTCGAATAAGGTTATAAGTCTCTGACAGGCAAATACCAAAAGAGGCAGTTACTATAGTCTTATCAATTGAGGAAACATTATGACTGACACTCAAGGGATACAAAGCTTTTCCTAGCAAGCAACTTTATCAGAAAATTTTCATGAAGGGCTTTCTAGAGCAAGAGCTGAGGGATGTTGCAATGTATTTTATGTTCCTAAGACAAGGAAAAGAATGGATTTCATTATCTTTGCTTTTTTATGGCATCCCTTGATGAAAGTTGAAGGCTTAGCACCAAGACATATCACAGTGAACATCATTATAAGGATGTAATTTTGAATAACAAAAATTTGATTTGCTTCATGACCTCCAATCAAGTCTTCAGAAACATCTTTTCAATTCATCTTTTGGAAAGATGCAGTAGGTGATTTGAAATTAATCTCTTGTAAGAGGGTAGAGAAGAATTATTTTGCTTGTTTAAGTTGGTCTAATACTTAAAAAGAATCAAAGGAGGTGCACCCTGGTGGATAGGCAGTTTGGTCAAATGCCTCCAAAGAAGAGCAGGTCACATACTCCTGGGTTTGAGTACCAGATTAGGGGGCAACAACCAGTGCGAACAACTATATAAAAATAAAATAAAATATAATGCTCTTTGCTCCTGTCTCTGCTTGCCTATCTGCCTACCTTAAAAAAAAAAATGCCTGTAAAGTTACTAACCAACTCTCCTGTAATTCAGCATCTTAACACCAAAGTTTCTGATGAATCTCCATTTCTCTTTTTATTTGGGAGTAGCCTTAGAGGTCTATAGAGGCAAAATTTGCAGTTTTTAATGTCCTATGTTTATTGAATAACTCAGCTTTAACAGGAGCCAAGTTTTTATACATTGAAACTTTTTAGGTCTTTAGATTTTTTTTTTACCAACTTCTAGAACCTACCTATAGCAGTTTCTTTCAACTGATGGAGACCTGCCTGGTTTCTGGTACTCTGTTTGCCCTTTGATATTAGGGTACTTCTGGCCAGAGGAATAGAGGAGCCCAATTCCTGAAATCCTTGAAATTCCTAGAGCAGAATTAGTGATTCCATAGGTGCTGGCAAATGCTGCAGGCAAGAACCTGCTTCATGCATGAGGATGCCATGTGTCATTAGAATCTGGAAGTGATGAATGGGAGAGGATAAGATCTGTAGTGTCAACTGGTTTAGCCCATAGATAAGAACATGGATAATTAATGTGTTTGGTATGATAACAATGTTGAAAATATCACTTGCCCAGTTTCTCTTTTGGAAAAGTAATCTCTTTATGCCTGTTAACATTCAGTTACCAAAAAGATTAGCAACTCAAGAGGCTGTTTTATATTTATATGGAGTCATCGATCAAATTTAATTTCAAAAGCTACTCTATAGAAACTCAGTCTAACTATGGTTACTTGTAGACTGTGGAGAGAAGTGTGATTCCGAAATTAAAACTGTATTATTAAAGACCCCTTAAAGATGACTCATTTATTTAGTTAGATTGAAGACAACACAATGAGGTCCAGGATCCTGAGGTGATGTCATTTATGGGGAAGGTATGGTCCTTTGGTGGGCCCACAGGGTAGTACTAACAGTTAATTCTCTAATTTCTATGTCTTATAAGACATGAGTGTCTGGGAGAGAAGGTATAACGAGCTTCTCCCGAAGTCCGGTTGGCAGTATAAATGGGGAGCACACATAATTAAATCCCAAAGTGAACTACCGGGGAGATCAGCTGGGACCAAGTTCAGTTCTTTGACTGGGAGATGGTAGCATCTAATCACAGGTGTGTATAAAATCCTCATTGAGCCCCGAGGCACACTGGCTGAATTGAGCCACAACTGGGCTTCTTCTCAAAGGGCTTTCTGGAAAGAGATGACCAGCAGTGACTATCTCAAGAAGTTTTAGAAAGGCATCTGGATTCTATAACTATGTGTAAAAATAGCTCTTAGGAGAATGGCCTGGCTAAGTTAATTGACATAATCAGAGGCTGATTATCCAAAAGAAGACCCCAAGAAGAGGAAGAGATGCTGATAAGCTAAAGCACAGGAAAGACAAGCCAGAGAAGAGAAAGTTGAACAAACAGGTGTAGGTTCTAAGGAGAAGAAATCCTAAGGAGGCCAGAGAATAGACTAATTCCAACAGTAGGGAATTGTGTGGACCTGCAGAGTAAGACCTAACAGTTGGGTTTTCTCTTTTGGTAAAACAAGTGCCTAATTTACACTTTGATTGCTGAGGCATCCACTTCCAAGATAACTATCCGAATAAAGAAATTGACTAGCCACTTGACTAGATAAAAAAGAACACTGAGTCTCCTTTGTTTTAGAGATTTTGGTTGATTATAACAACTGACACTTTGAGCCACTTGTTTTTCTCTTCCTGAGCTTTAAATTCCCCCTCCCTCTCTGCCTTTTCCTCCTCTACCCTTTTCTCACCTTTTCCTCTCTCCTCTTCCCATCTTTCCTGGTAACCTTTTATATGGTCCTAAGTATGGTGTGTAATTTCCAGGTCCTGTAAGTAACAAACCTTTAGTTTTTCAAGTTTCCTGATAAATAGTTATTGCTGAAGAATGTCTTGCAATAAAAATAAAAACAACATATTCTGGTCCAACCACATGTTCTTGGTAGACTGAGACTAGCACAAAACAGAATTGCATTTCAAAACACTAGCACTTTATGACTTTGTTGAGCGCTCCTCTCTGACTAAATAGATTATACTTGAGACATCTACTGAGATGGCATGGCAGCAGGTGAGAGAGACACAGGTGGCTCCTGATTTCTTTAATATCTGTTTTCTGATTTGCCACCCAGGGTCTTTCAGCTGTGTTGGGAGGGGTTTTCCTGACAGCAGTTCAATGATTCCACCTGTGTGAGTCCCGCCTCTCTAGAGATACTATTGTGCACAAACTATGATGGACCCTGGCTTTTATGCACTCCTTTGGGGTCTAGTATAAGATAAAAAGGGGAGATGAACTTTGATAAAAGATACTATCAAAGTCAGTATTACCAGAGAACTTTGACTCGAAGTATAAAACAGTTGACTTTGGTGATTAGCCTAGAAGCTAAAATTTCTAAGAAAATAACTTACTAGAAAGTGGTTTATATTTATGAAACTGGTTTCAAATACTTATTAAATATAATTTTACTCACTAATAGTTTATGGACTTAAGTTCCAATTTCTTTTTGTTCCATGGTCATATTAATATGAATATTATTAAGCTATTGCTGTTGAAAGCAAGCCTGAGGAGTGTGCATTACAAATAGTGGCCTGTACACAGCAAACATTTTTTTATAAAATTCTATTTTATAAACAGTGACTTACTGAAGCATATTCTATTGTTAGTAACCTCATCTGGAGTATATGAGAAAATTGCTTGCTCAAGAACTGGACCAGCTTTGGGTCCCAGGATTCCTGACTTAGTCCTGTGAGCTTTATTTATAAACCATATATGTGTCTAGTTTACTTAAGCAAAAATTGCCTCTCTGTACACTTTCAGTTTCATGGGTCCATACATTAAACTGTAGTTCTGAACATTAATAAATCCTGGAGCACTCATTTGTCAGACGGTACTTGATAGTGATCAAGGAACCAAGATGAATAGACCTGCTCTAACACTTCCATAAGAAGTTGAAGAAATTGGTGCTCTTCCTGCCCAGCTAGCTGGGTGATTCTGCATTGGGAATTCTTCCAGATACTCAACTGCAGAACATGACTTTTTTTTTTTTATTATGTTATTTGAGGTAACTTTGTTTTACAAATTAATCTAAATTCGTCTATGTAGGTTCCTTATATGTGCAAGCTCTCCCATTCCTCAAATATATGTCAATATGTCAACACACCCTGTCTTCCACTACATTACCAAGGGTTCTTCACTGCTGTCCATTGGGACCTGCCACCACTTGCCTCACCCTCAGCCCATTCCCTATTGGTAATCAAAGTTCTATTGCCAATGTACAAGAGTTGGTTTGTTTCATCTATTCCTTTTCTTTGTCTATTCATATTTTACTCATGAATGAGGTCACCTGGTATCTAGGTTTCTTCTTTTGACTTATTTCACTTAGCATAATCCCCTCTAGATCCATTCATGTTGATAGGGATTTCTCCTCTTCTAAGGGCTGAGAAGCATTCCATTGTGTGTATATACCACACCTTCTTTACCCATTCATCTGACCATGGATACTTTGGTAGTTTCCAGTTATTAGTTATTGTGAATAGAATTGCTATAAACATGGAGGTGCATAAATCTCTGTGAATTAGTGTTTTTCTTTAATCTTTTTGGTAAATATTCAGAAGTTGGATGCTGGTGTCATGTGGGATTTCCATATTCAACTTTTTCGGAATCTCCGTACTATTTTTTATAGGGGTTACGCTAATTTGCACTCCTACCAACAGTGTAAAAGTGTTCTATTTTCTCCACACCCTGCTAATCTTTGTTGTTTCCAGACTTTTGGATAATAGCCAATCTTTCAGGTATAAGGTGATATCTTATTGTTGTTTTGATTTGCATTTCCCCAATTGCCAGGGAGGAGGAACATCTTTTCATGTGCCTGTTTCAGAGCATGACTCTTGAAGCCTATCTAAAATACTGCAATGCTTGTTATGGGCACTCTGCTTTCTTCTAATGTCAAGATGCAAGACCAATATTGTTCTTATATATTTGTGTTTCACCATCAGATTATGACAAATAGAAAAACTCGAGGGAAGAGGCAGCACTATGCAGGGAGCTTAAATCAGGGGACAAAATAATCAATCTTCAAGTATATAAGGAGCTTCTAAATCATCATGGAGTTTGCGATTAGAGGCGTCTTTAAGGGTATGCCGTTAGTAACCTTAGCAAGTCATGTTATGGAGCCAAATCTGGGTAAACTGTGTCATCCAAATTCTCTAATTTATTATTTTGCTTTCATAATACCCTGTTCTTAAGTATTCCCTAGCTTGTCAGTCTGTCGAATTCCCTCTGATTCCTTATACCGTTGGAGCAGCTTATATTCAGAAAAATGTGGCATTCTTTATGTGTACCATTGTGTTTTCTTTCAACAGAATGACTTCAATCCAAAGGAATGACTTGTTCTGAATACTTAGATTTGTGGTTAAATGGACCATAGCAGTTTCTAGGTGTTCATAGTGCCTCCCCTTAACCACTTAAGACACATTCACAACTGTAAGAGAAGTGTATGACTCATTTATGCTGGCAGTGTGCTCCCTGTGGACAATGGATTCTTCTGATAGGCTTGTCTGTTGCCAGTCCAGGTCCTTTTCTATGTGCAGCCTGGAAAAGCTGAGACGCTATTGCTGCTGCAAGCAAGTCTGAGAAGCATGCATATTCTTCCACAAAGACGGAAAGTAGGAGCGTGGCCTTCAAGATTGAACCTCGTATGAGATTTTCTCCCCTCTCTCATATTTCCCCCTTTTCACTCCTGCTTCCTAAATGCAGGCAGTTTGTTTAGGAGATAATTCAAGTCCTTATCTCAGTCTCTGCTTTTAGGGGAACCCAAGCTAAGACACAAATCCAAAGCTCAACAGACTTGAGTCGCTCAGGAAAAAGTAAAACAAAAAACCACAATAATTCAAAAAAGAGAGTATCAAGCATGCCATAAGCAATAAAGCTACAGCAAGTCTCCATTCAGCAATAAAAGAAGAGACCAGATATGAAGATAATTTTCGACTTCAGGGAATGTCCATTTAGTGTTCTAAGTTTTCTTCTCTAGTTAAGGAATAGGAAAACTAGCTTCTAGCATGCTTTACACAGTTTTTGTTGTTTGAATCTTGCTGTGATTCCTAATCTTTTTAATATTGTTGTAACTAATGAATCCTCATGTCTATCCTGTCTTTTTTGGTCCTCTATAGCTGCTTTCTGCCCAAATTCTTTGAAAGTGTATTTTTGCCTCAGTTTTAAGAGATATCTAAGCTTATCTGGTGATTCTGAGTATGGGGTTGAGGAAAATTGCCTTAAGAAACTAGCACCTTGTACAGATGTTTATACTCCAAGACAGTGACATAGGAGGCACCTGAATTCATCTTCCACAGGTACACTTATTGATACCTACACATGGAACAATTCCCTCTGAAGGAAATTTTAAAACTACCTGAATGACTACTCTACATCGGGTGAATAAAAACAAAACAAAACATTGGAATGGGTAGGACAGGCTGAGACCTACTCTTTCTACCCCAAAACTCCCAACTCCAAGATTCTACCTGCGTGTGAAATGTTTGGACCCAATATCTACCACTTGAATGATAAGATTTCCACCTTGGAGAAAGACCACTGAAACACCTAGTTTTATAAGTTAATGGAGCTTGAAGCCATAAGATCCACAGATTGTAGTGAACAACTTAAACAGGCTCCTGAGGACTCTCTATGGGTATCCCTCCAGGGCTCAGTATAGAAGCAGCAGTCAGAAACATCTATATCTAATGAGCTCAAGGATAAAATTATCAGTCATAAGGTAGAGGCTAAGGTATAAATTAAAAAATGAACAGAGATTCAGGAAGTCAAAAACTCAAAGAAGTGTTATGGAAAGCTAGAGAAACAGAATAGAACTAATGGAGGAATAAATCAGCAAGCTTAAGCTAGAAGCCTAGAATTATTCAGGAGGAAAAAGAAAAATAATATGTAAAAAAGTGAAGAAATGCTATGTGAGTTCTCTATCTCTATAAGCCAGGTAGAACAAGGATAATGGATATCCCAGAAAGAGAAGACAAGAGGGAACAGAGCTGATTAAGGAAATAATGGTTGAAAACCTGATAAAACTGGAAAAAAAGCTGAATATAGAGATAAATGAAGCTAACAGAACACCATGTTATCTAAAAGCAAAAAGACTTACATCAAATGGATCAAGGTCACAACTAAGTGGGATTTATCTTGGGGACAAAGGATGTTTGAATATATACAAATCTATCATGTAATACAACACATCAATAAGAACAAGGAGAAAAATCACATGATCATATCAAGATGCAGAGAAAGCTTTTTACAATATTCAATATCCATTTGTAATAAAAACTCTTTATAAAATAAGGGTAGAGGGTACATACCTCCACATAATAAAGGCCATGTAAGATAAATCCTCAGCCAATACCATACTCAATGGGGAAAAACTGAAAACATTTACTCTAAAATCAGAAAAAAAAAAAAAACCAAGGCTATTCACTCTTACCACTGCTATTTAACATCATACTGGGGGTCTTAACCAGAACAATTAGGCAAGAATAAGAAATAAAAGAAATCCAAATTGGGAAGGATGAAATAAAACTAATAGTGATAGTAAAAACAATCATTATTTGCAATGTAGAAAACCCTAAAGGTGACATTAAAAACTCTATAATTAATGCTTAAACTTGCAAGCTACAAAATCAATACACAGGAATCTGTTGCATTTCTATATGCAAACAACACAAGAGAATGAACTCAAGAAAACTATCCAATTTACAATAGAAGCAAAAAGAATCAAATGCATTTATATAGTTAAAAAGGTGAAAGACTTTTACAATGGAAATTATTAGATTTTCCTGAAAGAAATAGAGGAAGACACAACGAGATAGAAAAAAATACCCCTTGCTTATAACTGGGAAAAGTTAACATTATTAAAATGGACATCTTACCTAAAGTAAAATGCAGATTTAATGTAATCCCCACCAAAATCCCACCGGAATTTTTCAAAGAAATAAAACAAATTTTTAATAAAAATTGTATGGAATAACAAAAGTGCATGAATAGCCAAGTAATCCTGAGCAAAAAATAACAAGCTAGAGGTATCACATTTCTATATATTGAGCTATAATACAAAGCAATAGTGATCAAAACTGTATGATACTGGAACAAAAATAGAGATTCTGATCAGTGGAATAGAAATGAATCATCAGAAATAGACTCACTCTTATATTGTCATTTAATTAATTACAAAGGTGCAAGGATTATACTTTGGATAAAGGAAAATCCTTTTAATAAATGGTGTTGGGCAAACTAGACAACCACATGTAAAAGAATGAAGTTAGACCACTCTCTAATACCATACATGAAAATTAATTCAAAGTAGATTAAAGACTTGAATATAAGACCAGAAACCATAAAACACTTAGAAGATAACAAGCAAGTCATTACATTGACATCAGCCTTAGAGAGTTCTTTGGGGACTTGATGCTAATGACAAAGAAAACAAAAATAAACAAATGAGACTACAAACAAATGAAACTAAAAATATTCTGTATAGAGAAGAAGCCATTACCAAAACAAAAAGACAATCTACTGACTGGAAGAATATATTTGCATTCCATTTATGTGATTTATTCCATTAATATCCAAAATATATAAAGAATTCATAAAACTCAACAAAAGAAAAACAACCCTATAAAGAGATGGGCAGAAGAAATGGATAAATATTTCTCCAAAGAAGACATACAGATTCCAAGAAACAAATGAAAATGTATTTTTTTCTCTCTTATTACTAGGGTAATGCATATAAAAACAATAATGGTATATCACCTTATATCCGTAAGTCTGGCTATTTTCAAGTGTGGAAACAACAAATATTGGCATGGATACAAAGAAAAGGGAAAACTTTGACATCACTGGTAGTGTGTAAACTGAAGCAACCATTATGGAAAGCAGTATGCAGAAACCTCAAAAAATTGAAAACTGAAATCACATATGATCCTGTCATCCACTTTTGGGTATTTACCCAAACACTAATTCGTAGTGATACATAAATACAAGCATGCAATCCCATGCTTGTTGAAGTACTATTTACAATAGCCATGGATTGGAAATTACCTAATTGCCCATTGTCAGATGAATGGTAAGGATGATGTGGTGTATATATACACAATGGAGCATTGCACAGCCCCTTGAAAAAATGAAATCCTGTCATTTGTGACAACATGGATGAAAGTAGAGGGGATTATGTTAAGCGAAATATGTCAGAATAAGAAAGACAATATTTGATGATCTCATTCATATGTGGAATATAAAGTAACAAAGCAAAGGGACAGACTAAACTAAAACAAACCCTTGGACATTAGCAATAGAACTGACTTTACTAGTAGGTAATGGGGTAGGGGAGTAGGAGCAAGTATTGGGTTCTAATGGACAATGATGAAAACTTTCAGTAATTTGGTGTTTGTCAGGGTGTGTGTTATGCATCTGAGAATGGGAAAACTACATAAATGGGCTTATATAATTTTGTAAAGCAAAGTTACCTTAATAAACATTAAATTCATTAAAAAGTATGTACCGCATGAATGGGACACTGGAGTCAACAAAAAGGTTTCTGGTAGCCAAAGCCACAATAATTGAGCAACAAAATAAAGTGTTACTGAATTATAAAAAACATAAATAGAAGAAACATACCATAACATAATAAAGGCAATAGTTGACAAACCATAGCAAATATCATACTTAATGGTGAAAAGCTAAGTCTTCGCACTAAGATCTGGAATAAGACAAGGTTCCCCACTCTTCATCATAGTTATGAACATCTTGGTAGAGCAATTAGGCAAGAAAAACACACTGATGGAATCCAAATTGAAAAAGAAATAAAACTATCATTTGCAGATGACATATTATACATGAAAATCCTAAGGCCCCCATCAAAAAACTTCTGGAAATGGTAAATGAAAACAATAGTGTGGCAGGATATAAAATCAACACACAAAAATTAATGTCATTCTTATTCAATCACTGAACTAGAGGGAAAATAGAGAAATTCCATTCTCAAAAGTACCAAATGATCAAATATCTGGAAATAAACCAAACAAAGAAGGTGAAAGACAATTAAAACTGTAAGACTTTAATAAAAGAAATAGAAGACACAAAGAGATGGAAGAATAGTCCATACACATGTATTGGAAGGATTAATTTAATTAAAGTGATCATCTTACCCAAAGCAATGTATAGATTTAATGCTATTCCCATCAAAATTCTAGGAAATTTTTCAAGAAAATGGAACAAACAATACTAAAGTTTGTGTGGTGCCATGAAAGGTCTCAATTAGCCAAAGATATCCTGAGGTGGAAAAAAAGGAATCACAGAGGAATCACAATTCCTGACTTCATACTATGCTATAAAATGATCATCATAAAAACAGTGTGACACTGGAATAATAACAGACACATAAGTGGAATAAAACTGAGAGCACAGAAATAAAGTCACACCTATGTGGAGAGTTAATCTTTGGCAAAGAAGTCAAGAGCATAAAATGGAGAAAAAGTCTTCAACAAATGGTATTGGGAAAACTGGAAAAACATATGCAAAAACAATGAATCTAGATTACTCATTATAACTATACATAAAAGTTAACACAAGATGGATCAAAGACCTGAAATAAGTTCTGAAATCATAAAATATTTAGTAGAAACTCAATCTCAAGAGGTTTTTGTTGAAGGAACAGCTAGGCAAAAGAAACCAAAATAAAATGAAATAACTGGGAATATGTCAAACTAAAAATCTTCTGCACAGCAAAAGAAACTAAAACAAAAAGACAACCTTCCAAATTGGAGAAGATATTCATATAAAGTATTTTCAGATATTTCTAAAATAGAGTTCATATACTTCAATCAAAAAAGTAAATAGCCCACTCAAATAATGAGCAGAAGAACTGAGCAGACATTATCTAAAGAAGACACACAAATGACCTAAAGACAAATGAAAAATGTTCTACATCACATAGTAGGAGAAATGGAAATAAAAACCACAATGAGATACCACCTCACATAGGCACATGCTAATAATTATTCTAAATGTAAATGTACTGAGCTCACCAGTAAAAAGGCACAAAGTGACTGACTGGATTAAAATAAAAATCTTCAGTTATATGTTGGCTACAAGACATTCACTTAAGCTATAAAAAAAATCCAGAATGAATGGGGTGGACTATGGTACACTAAGTCATTGGAGAATTCACAAAAGGAAGAACTGCTATATTTATAAGAGATAAAATAGAATTCTAATCAAAGCAATAACAAAGATAAGATGGACATTACATAATGTCAGAGGGATCAATATAGCAGGAAGACATAACACTTTTTTATATGTATGTATCCAGCATAGGGGTGCCAAAATATATAAAGTAAATGTTAACAGATTTGAAGGAAACAATGCCAAAAATAGTAAAGGACTTTAACAACCAACTAAGAGCAACGAGTACATTAACTGGACAGAAAATAAAAAATTTGTCAATGACCTTAAATGACAAACTAGCTGAGATGGACTTAATAGATATTTATAGAACATTCTGCTTATAAACAATAGAATATACTTTTTTCTAAGGTTCACATGGAATATTCTCACGGATTGGTCATATGTTGGTACACAAACTAAACAAATCATAAACTTATGAAGTTTAAAATATCAATCATCTTTTCTGACCACAGTCATATGAAATTAGAAGTGACACAAAAGAATGATGAGAAATTCACCCATTCATGAAGACTAAAAAACGTCCTTTTGAATAACTCTTATGCCAATGAAGAATTCAAAAGATAAATAAAAAAAATAGTTGGAGACACATGAAAATGAAGGCAAGTTAAAAAAATTGATGAGATGCTCAAAAATGATACATTCATCAAAATCCAGATCTAACTTAGGAAACAAGAAAAAATGTATTTAAAAACCTAAGCCTAGGTGCTCCCTGATGAAGTAATGGATAAGTCGATTGCCTTCCACTGAGAGCACAGGCCATATATCACTAGAACTCAGGTTCAAGACCTGGAGCAAGGATGAAAACCAGGATGAACAATTAAATATAACAAATAAAATGCTTCTTCATCCTCTGTCTCTAACTGACTGTTTCTACTCACCTTCTTTCCTGCCTGCAACTTACCTTAAAAGCACAACAAAACACCGACACCTATGCCTAAAGAAACTAGAAAAAGAAGAAAAATAAATGTAATGAGAATTAGAGTGGAAATAAATGAAATAGAGATATAAAGCACAAATCAAAGAATCAATGAAACCAAATTGTGGTTCTTTGAAAAGATACACAAAATAGACAAATCTTTATATAGCCAGACTGACAAAGAAAGAAAATTCAAATACATAAAATTATAATCAAAGCAGGAGCATTTACAGTTTCTATAGTTACTACAGAAATACAAAGGTTCATAAGAGAGTATTATGAACATTATATATATAGTAGAAAATTGGATATTCTAGAAGAAATGGATAAATTTGAAGGAATATATACCATTCCAAGACTAAATGAGAAAGAAATGAAAAATCTATATCACTAATAAGGATACTGAAATTATAATAAAAAATTTCTTCCAAAACAAAAACCTAGGGTCAGATAGATTCACTAATCAATTCTACCAAACTTTCAGGGAAGGATTAACGCCAAAACTTGTCAAACTCCTCCACAGATTAAAAAGGAAAGAATTTCCAAATTCATGTTATACATTTAACATTATGCTGACTCCACAACTAGATAAGGACATCGCAACAGAAAACTACAAACCAATATCTCTGATGAATATAGATGCTTGATGAAATTATAACAAATCGAGTTTGTATTACATTACATTAAAATAATTTACATTACATTAAAAGAATCATACGCCATGTTTAATTGGAATTTATTTTAGGGTTGCAAGGATAGTTTAACACATACAATTAAATTAACATGACACACCAATTAACAAAAGGAAGGACAAAATCATATGACACTCTCAATAGACTAGATGTAAGAGTTTGACAAAATTAAATACCCCTTTATGTTAAAGCTCTCCACAAAGGGGGTATAGAAGAAATATCTCTCAACATCATAAAGACCATTATGAAAACTTAATGGTGAAAATCTGAAAGTTTAAGTTCCCCTAAGATCAGGAACAAGAAAATGATGTCCACTCTCAGTACTATTATTCAACTATAGGCAGTTCTAACTGAGCATTTAAATAATAAAAGGAAATAAAAGTTATACAAATTGGAAAGGGAGAAGTAGAACTATCATTATTTGTTGACAACATACAGAGAAAATCTCAAAGACTCCAGTAAAAAGCTACTAGAAACAATAAACCAATAGTACAAAGTGTCAGGCTACAAATTACTATGCAAAAATTTGTTGCATTTCTATTTTCAAAAAGTGATCTAGCAGAGAGAATCAAGAAAAACATCTTATGTACAGTGATGTAAAAAGAACAAAATACTTAGGACTAAATTTAACCAAGGTGTTGAAAGACCTGTACACTATAAACTGTAAGATATAGTTGAAAGAAAATGAAAAAGACAAAGAAACTGAAAATATTTCATGCTCATAAATTAGAAGAATTATCATTAAAATGACATATTGGAAGAATTTCTAAGATGGCAGACTGGTGACTGGTAAGATCTTGAGCTCGCCTTCTCCCAATAGGCAAAAAAAAAAAAAAACCACAAAAACAAAACCAAAAAATACACCCATTTAAAACTATGGTCTTTGGAAAATAATGGGACAAGCACATACAGAAAAAGACAAAAATAACTGGAAAGGAAAGCAGTAAGCTGAGAAACCATCATGGCTTGAATATTGCTGGTACCAAACCTAAAGTTTGGAAGGACACCAGTGATACTGACTCTTCCTGAATTTGAAGTGTTTGCTCACACATCACGGGCCCCCACATGTGGGAACTGATCCATGAACACATACATCTTGTTGTAGAATATAAATATGCTTTTCTTTAGACATCATCAGGACTCTGGGGAGTAAAGAATGCAGGCCAAAGAACTTTGAGAATGAATAGTTTAAGTTTGCACAGAAACAACTGAAAGAATCAAAACTTCAATGTGGGGAATAAGATAGAAGGATAGCATCCCTTTAAATGGAGATGCTGCTGGGGATTCTCTCCAGATTGTCTTTTATCTGTGTGTTACAGACGTTGGTCACCGTCAGATTTTAGCCAGACCAGGAGTGTGAGAAGTCCTGCACCTCTACCTTTAGCACCTTTGTAGTGTCAGTTTATTTTTAGGTTATTGTTCTCATTGCTGCCAGGGAAGGACTTGATCATGGCAGTGACAGGTAAACGGGCTTGCAACCTCTAGCAGAGGTAGCTAAGCACTTTTGTGTAAACCTTGAATTATGTAGATTTTGGCAGATCTCTTAGGGACAACCTCTGGAGAACCTCCAGTGGTCTCTCACATTAGGGCCTCTTTCCCAGGATGGAGTTACTGCTTAATGGCTTTGCATATCTGCCTTTTATTTGTACCTGAAAATACCTAGAGATCCCACCTTCTGGGTCTTGAGGCTTATTGTATACAACCCATACTGGGGTTTCTGCCCAGCTAAAGTAATGAGAGACTTTCATGAGTATAGCATGTTTAACCTCAATCAGCTCCTGAGCTCCCCATAAGGTACCGAACCTTTCTTACCACAGGCTTCTGTTGGGACTGTGACCTCCCTGTGACCCGGGGTCTGCATATCTCTCCTCATGCTTGCAACTCTGGAGGGAAAAAATTAGTTGAGGAACAAATTAAGATCAGATGTAGACTATAACTGAAGCAACAGTTACAAGGGAGTCTGCTGGGAAACTCTACGGCAGCCTCTTTGCATTTCCTCTTCTGACTCTAACTTTGAAGATGAGGCTGTTGGACCTTAATACAAAGCTAGCTTTAGAGTTTCAGGTGTTCTGACTTCAGTGAGGTTTCAGTTTATGCAGCAATAGAAATCCCAGAATCTTTAGTTAATACCTGAGGATTACTAGGTGCAACCTGATGTCCCAACACAAGGCCATTGCATAAAGGAAGGGAAGGAAATCGATGAAAATAAGCAGAGTACTAAACAGTATAAAGAAATAGAGAAGTATACCTCAGATGATGAACCAAAACAAAATCCCAGAGATAAATCAGAATGCAACAGAATTAAATAAACTAGCTGAAAAAGATTTTAAAGCAGCAGTATTACTGATTGTCACTGAAATCAGAACAATGCATAAACAAAATGAGAACTACAACAAAGGTAGATAAAATGTGAAGCAGTTCCAAACAGAATTTATAGAGCTAAAGAACAGACTAACTTAACTAAAGGACACAGCACATGGGCTCAGTGGTAGATTGGAACAAGCAGAAAATAGAATCAATGAGCTAGAATATAGGGTAGAGAAATGCACACAATAAGACTAGAAAAGATTTAAAAAATCAATAAAAAGAAATGAGGATAGCAATGGAGCTTTATGGGATAACGTTAACAGGAACAACATACGCAAAATAGGAATCCCAGGAGAAAAGAAAAAGAAGACCTCAAAACCCACTTACAATAATAGATCAAACAAGCAGATAATTAACAAAGTCTTAACTGATCAAATTAGACCAGATGAGTTTAATAGACATTTAGAGAATACCCAACAGTTGCACAGTTCACATTCTTCTTGAGTGCCCATGGTACATTCTCAAGGATGGACCATAAATTAGGAAGCAAAACAAGTGTCAACACACTTACAAGGACTGAAATCATATTAAGAATCTTCTCTGATCACAATGGCATAAAAATAGAAGTCAAACACAGAATGTTAGCTAGAAAATTTCAAATATGTAGAGACGAAGCAACATGATTCAGATTATTGAGTTAAAAAGGAAATCAAAGGAGAAATAAAAAATACTTGAAGACAAACAAGAATGAAAATGCAAGGTATCACAACTGATAGGATATAGTAGAAGCAACTCTAAAAGGGAAATTTATAAAAAGCAGGCCAATCTCAAGAAACAGAAAAACTCAAATAAACTGAAACTACATGTAGAACAACTAGAAAAAAGGAGCAAATGAAATAAAAGGCTAGTAGAAGAAAATAATAAAAATTGGTGGAGATAAATGAAATAGAAATCAAAAAGACAATTTAGAAGATCAATGAAACCAAAAGCTGTTTCTTTGAAAAGGTAAACAAAATCGACAAACTTTTTATTAGACTCTTTAAGAAAAAGTGATAAAATTCAAATACTAAAATTATAAATGCAAGAGAACTTACAACAGACACCTCAGGAATACAAAGTATTAGAAGATATTATTATTAAAAGCTATATGCCAATATACTAGACAACCTATAGGACAAGGAAAAATTTTAGAATCATATGACCTATCAAACTGAACCAGTAAGAAATAGAAAATCTGGAGAGGCTTATCACAAGCAAGAAAATTGAAAAAAATAATTCAAAGTCTCCCTAAAAGTAAAAGCTTAGGATCAGAAAGTTTTACTAGTGAGCTGCTAAAGTTTCAGCAAAAATTAATACTCATTAGTCTCAGTCTCCTAAAATAAGTGATAACAGACAACACTGCCAAACACTTTGTCTGAAGCTAATATTACAGATACCAAAACCTGACAAAGACATCACAAACACAGAAAGTTGCAAGCCAATATCTCAATGAACATAGCTGTAAAAACACTCAACAAAACATTAGTAAATAAAATTTAGCAGTACACAAAATGGATCAAACATAATGACAACGTGAGATCTTTTCTGGAAGTACAGGATGGTTCAATATACATAAATCTATTTATGTAATAACCACACCAATAAAATAAAGGGAAAATCATAATCATATTAATAGATACAGAGAAAACATTTGACAAAATTATGTGTCCGTTTGTGACAAAAATCTCTCAATAAAATAAGGAAAGAAGAAACATACATCAAAGAATGGATGCCCACTGTCATCAATCTTTTCAACATAGAACTGGAAGTTTTAGCCAGAGAAATTAGACCAAGAAAAAAAATTCGAATGGGAAAGAAGTAAAACTGTCTGTAGAAAAACTCTAAAGATTCCACCCAATAACTATTGAAAGTAATGAACAAATTTAGTAACATTGCAGGATGTAAGTCAACATATAAAAAGACAATTTATAAAAATCTGATTTATAATGGTAGTTTACTGGTTAAGTATGTGACCTCTGACCAGCATAGTCTATGTACATCCCAAGGACCTGGTTTGTGACCCAGAGCCAGAAGGAAAAACCAAGATGCACAACTAAATAAAATTAATGCTTCTTCCTCTTCTCTCTTACTGCCTGCCTGCCTGCTAGCTTTCATTCTTGTCTGTACCTTTCCTTAAAAAATAAATTAAAAAAATCAGTTATGATTTTCTACACTGACAAAAAATCTATTGGACATAGAAATTAGGTTGTACCCCTTATGGCTCAGTGGCTAAGGTCCGGGACATGCAAAGTCCAAGGACCTGAGTTTGAGATCCAGATCTGGGAGAAGAAAAATATGAAATGGAAATTAAGAAAACAATTCCACTTAGAAGTACATCAAAATGAATAAAGTATGTAAATATCAATTTAACCAATTAGATAAAAATCTAAATACTGAAAACTAAGAAATTTATGAAAGAACAAATAAATATATGGAAAGATTCTGCTCAATGGCCTATAGACACATGAAAAAAATGTTCTACATCACTTATCAGAGAAACACAAATAAAAATCACAATGAGACACCACCTCGCACCAGTAAGAATGGCCTATATCAAAGAGACTAGAAACAACAAGTGTTGGAGAGGGTGTGGAGAAAAAGGAACTCTCCTATACTGTTGGTCAGAATGTAAATTAACGCAAACTCTCTGGAAAGCATTATGGAGGTTCTTCTAAAAAATAAAGATGAAACTGTCATTTAATCTAGCAACCCTACTCGTAGGCATATACCCAGAGCACATAAAATCTCTAATCAGGAAAAATATCTGCACCCCTATATTCATAGCAGCACAGTTCACAATAGCCAAGGTATAGAAACAACCTAAATCAACAAGAGACTGGATAAAGAAGCTCTGGTATAGATACTCAATGGAATTCTATGCAGCTATTAAAAAAGATGAAATTGTGCCATCTGCAGCAATCTGGATGGAACTGAAAGTGATCATGTTTAGTAAAATAAATCAGAAAGAAAAAGAAATATAGGGTGGTTTCACTCACTCATATGTGGAATATAATGAAATGAAACAAACATAAATCCCAGCAAAATTCACAGGACACAGGAAAGATGGCTGCTAGAGGGACAGGAGCAGGGAGGGAAGGAGAGAGGAAAACAAGGTGATGGTAAAGGACACTGGGGCTCTGGTGGAGGGTGTGGTGTGTAATACCCACAGTCTGAGAAGTGATTTCAATATCTTAAAATGAGTATAACTTTGTAAACAAAAGAAATGGTAAAAAAGGAACACAAAGAAAAGAAGGAAAAAGAGAAGTACACAGTTTGACTCAAATGTGAAATATAAAGAAACAAAAACAGATAAATCACAACAAAATTCATAGCGCATAAGACTCTATCAAATGGTTAGAAAATAGGCGGGAATAAGGCAATAATGGCCATAATGTGGTGGTGGTGGAGGGTTTTGGAATTCTAGTGGTGGCTGTGATGTAAAATTCATGTAGACTGATATGCAAATTTAATACCTAATAATCATACAGCAATATAAAATTTTGTCTGAAGTTTTAAAGTGCATGGTGACAATGGTGAAAATATTTGCTATTGACGTACTATGTATAAATATGTGTGTGTGTGTGTGTATCTTCAGAAAATGAAAGGAAAATTCAAGATACTGCTAATAATGTGAACAGAGACAAAGCTATATATATATAGATATGTGTGAATTTACAGACTATGAGGATCAATACTATGGGAAAAAAAGAATGTTATAAAAATTCATGGTTTGCACACCACCCTCACAAAGTGGTAGCCCACCGTGTTATGCTTGCATATAGACAATCTCCACTTACAAGATGGTTTAGAGCATTCTGACTATTTTTTGATTCCACTGGACCAAGGTAGTTTCCTTTTTCTTTGACTCCAAACTCAAATCTCCTGTGAGGCTGATTCACATTACAAGAGCTAAAATTCCAGTACCCCGCTTTCCCACTCTGTGACTTTATGCAAATTACTTCACTTCTCAATGTTTTCTTTGCCTATCAGTGGAGAAAATTATAGTATCTATCTCTGCTGGGTGTGGTGAAGATTAGATGAGTTCATGCCTGTACTTGGTCAAATCTATATCAAAGGAACTATCCTAAGAATAAAAATGAGTCATAAATTTATTGTCTCATTGTTAAGACAAGGAAAAGTCCATCCAGATAAAATCTGCCCCTCAAAGGAGAAGAAACCACACATGTCCAGTGCTTTGGACCTCAGTGAATGATCCCAGATCTTCTCTTTGGGAAAGTTTTCAGGCAAGAACATCTGTTCACTAGCCATGGAGAGTAAAAATCTACAGAGACTGTACCCCTTGGGTTCAGGTCTTTAACTTCTTTACTTATTATATGATACCATAGCTATGCCTTGAGCCTTGACCCTGAAACTTTCCTCTACTGATGAGTGAAAAAGAGGGTTATAGAAATGTACCGCCTGGCTCAGGTCCCAGTGTTAGCATGAAAGTTCTGACTAGTGCTCCTTGGACGGTATAAATAGAAGTATATGAGCAGAAGAACTAGTGACTTCAATTAGCAGAATCATTACGTTCACTAAAATCTACTCCCTGAGCATAATGGCATGAAAGTGGAAAGTCATGGCACCTCTGAAAGTTGTACACTGAAGTGATTTCAGGCATAGTGGGAAATTAATATTACAGCTTACATCTTGAGTTTTGGCAGTTTATCTTCTTTTGCAGGACTTCTCCTATTAGTACTTTAGTGTTTCCTCACAGATGAGGAGCATGTCTATCACGCTCTACCCCAGGGGTTCTAAACTCAGGTGCCTACAGGGGTCTGACAGGTAACATCAATGAATTGTGTCTCAGTGAGTAAGACAGTGGAGAGATTTGGGACAGGAGTCAACTGGAGAAAATATACCTACATAAGGGGACAGTTGCAAATGGATTGTTGCCATGTAGAATTTTTCAAAAGAAAACAATGACGGATAGGTCAGAACAGGCCTTTCCAAGATATGTCACTTTGGCATGTGGATTATTTTGACTGAAGTCATTTGAGGCTCTGATAAATCAGGAAAAACTTTTAACATTCCCTTAACTACCTAGAAGAATGAAAATTGGGGGTGTTACTCAGAATTAGGACTCTTAAATCAGTAGTAACCTATCAAGAGAAACCTGTCTGTGAGAGGGCATACATCTAGTTATGGAGCATCTGGTCTTTGTCATCTGAGTTTTCCTCTTCTCATTATGTGAGTCCCATGCATCTTTTCTCCTTGAAGCCTCAGAGTCCTTTCGCATTTCTCAGCTATGGCTATGTGTGAGTGTATATGTATGTATATATGTATTTATATTATATATCTATAATCTCATTTTGCCCCATTTGCTTTAGAATCTACATCCATGTATTTTTTCCATATGTATGTAATTAAATTTGTTCTTTTCTCCTACCAATTTGGATGATGTTAATTTTATTGCTCAGTCAGGCCAAGAAACCCCTGAGGGGTAGGGGGACATGTCTTTCTACCCTTCCACTGGAGTTCAGATTTCTGTAAAAATTTCAGATAAAAAAATTCTATGTGAGACAAACTCAGCATATCTGCAGATCAGACCTGTCCCACTGACCACTATTGAAGAACTGCTTTTCTATAATTTAAAGAGTACATTCACATTCTTCTTTAACTGTCACCAAAAATAGAAAAAGCCTAGGAGGTCTTCCATTTTCCAGATGAAGAAATAAAGTCTCTCAATAATGATCCCTCATCACTCATCTCTAGATGAGACAGCTAGATAGACTTCAAGACCCTCTTCTTTTCCAAATGAGTTTTTGTGTTTTCAGTGATACAATACCTTCTATTCCCTTCTAATATGAGTATGAACTATTTGAACCAAGAATACTATGCTGACAGTTTGGCATTGCTTTCAGCAAGGATTTGTTTTTTATGAGCAGTCAGAACTGCTCCAATTAGAAATGTCTGAAAGAGGTCCTGTAGAAGAGAATCTGTGGGGTTTCCATGTAAGGGAGAATCCTTTAGAAAAATAAAGTTCAGATCCTAGTTAGCTAGCTCCATAAAATGACTCAACATGGTAATTACCTTTTTAAAGCTTTCATCAAGATATCTTTGCAGGCCCCTCATAAAGTGAAGAATTTAGGCCTAATATGTATGTATGTATATATAATTTTTTTTTTATTACTAAATATACAACAACTAAATGGAAAACCTTGAAATTAAGACAAGGGTGTCAGATTCTGATATTGCCTTACAAATGAGCCACCAAAAGCACGATACTAACAGGAATGAGCAAGGACCTTCCAATGATCCTCAATATTTCTTCTTTGGGCATTATTCCCTGGGTTAGTTCAGGTCCTCCATGAGCCAAACACCAGCATGAATTAGACACGCAAGTTACAGGAAGATGCCAGGAAAGCATAAAGTTGAAAGAAACAGCAGCGGGTAGGGAGAGCCTTCAGAGCGTCATGCAGGTACACCTGTGAAAGGACAGAGGGAAAGTAGGGCTGCTAAGAAAGAATCTCAGCCTCAGGTACAGTTCTGAGAAGGTAGGAACCAGGCTGATGGAAGCCCTGGATCCAAAGTTACTTGTGAGATGAAGATTATATTGGCTTTAGAATTCCTGTTGTGATCAGTCAATGTCTTGGAAGTCCTAGTCCCAGTGACCTCTCAGTAAATACCTCAGTGGATCCAAGGGGTGGCAGCTGAGATTCCCAGTCAATTAGATTTCCTGAAGCTTGTTTCTTGTTGGAACAACTGAGCAGGGCTCTGCTATGGCCACCATATACTCCTTTCCTGGATATAACACAGATGATCTCACAACAGATCTGGTGAGTGAAGGAGTTTAGTGTAACTAGCAAATTATTTTCTTTCCTGCCTGAGTTCTTAAACAATATAGACACAAGACAAAAGTCAGCAGATGGTAGCTAAGATACTGTTTTTATTATAGATAAACCAGCTGTTGGAGAACGTAGCTTATATCTTTGGTGAATGGGCTTCTCAAAACTAGCCCCAGAATTAGCACTTACCCAGTCCAGGAACACTGACACCACAGGACTCTAAGTCATGAGTTGTCTCTGGAAAGCTGACAACAGGAAGGAATGGGGGAACACATGTTTACTGTGGGCAGCCTCATTTCCAGAAGGAAAGAGGAACAATCTGGGCTATACATGTGCAGTTTGTTCTTTCAGGGAGGAGGGAAGGAGAGCCAAGAGGAAAACCAAGTGAGTTTTAGCTACTGGAGTTACCTCTACCTGGAAGGAAAAATTAGCAACAAAGTAAAGACCATTCTCTTTTTATCCTGGTTCTAGTTTGAGTCCTCTCCAAACAATTAAAGATGAGTCCAGGAGGTTTATTTGTGGTCCTAGAAGGCACAAGTGAAAGTGTTACCTGATGCTTGGTTGTTCCTTCAAAATGGTTAAACCAAAGCTATGGCTCAGTTGTACTTGCTTTCAGGAATCATCAGAGCTACAGAAGTGCTGAGGTTACAGAGGACAATGTAATCTATAGCCATAGGTTAGAAAATGATGGTGACTGGACTGTCTCTGGAATATGTACATGAAGAATGATGGGAATCAGCTAGACAATATGGAAGTGAAGATGAGACAAAGATCAAGAAGAAGTCATTAAATTCCTCTCCCTCTGCACCATGATGGCTCTGGTCCAGAACAAAGTAGGACCAAAACTAGGACCAAAGGTAGGCATAGTCCCCTGATCCTAGGACACTCCATTCCTCTTCTAGAAGTGTGCAGACATCAGAGACCCAAACACTAACCCTTCTCACTCTTTCCTTTGTAAAAAGTGTATGACCTAGTCCCCACGTGCTGAGGGTGGGGAAGGCTTTTACAGCATGAGCTCTCCCCAGCTCCTCGCTCTCCCACCTTTGACCAAAAAATGACCATTCTTTTATTGATTCCTACTTGTGTCCCAGAGTCTTTAAGTTCCTGTCCCCATCTGGGTAATAGACTACATTGTGAGGAAAAGAGTAGGAGTGTGAAATGGGAAAGAAGGTGCTATAAATTGTTTTTTCTAGAAGCAGGTTCTAGGTAGAGTTTGGGGTTTATTTTAAGGGTCAACATCTTTGAAAAAACAAGAGGAAGCAGGACTGGGCATCCTACACTGTAATGTAGTCTGACAAAGCCCAGCCTGGCAGCAAGTCCTGCAGAATTTAACTCTAAAATATCTGGACTCAACCCATTTCTTCCTCTACTGATCTCTTACCCATGGACCCTCATTTTCCCACAACTGGCCTCTGTATATCCATTTTTGTTCATCTCAAGAAATTCTCTTCAGAGTGGTCAGCATAATCTCTTTTTAGGAACTTCAACTTTGTTATCCCTCTGTTTAAAACATGTCTTGCCTTTTCATTGATCTTATCATTAAATACAAACTTTTAGGTACCATAAAGCCCCTGTGAACCAGCTCCTACCTGGTTTCACTTTCCCTCATGACATTTACCTTCCTAACCAAATTCCAGTCACAGTGAGCTTTACCTTGATTGACTTTTCCTGAAAGCAAACCTGAGGCAAGGTTTATATCTGGTTTTGGAGATGATCCCAGGAAACACAGTAAAAAGAAGGGAGGTGAGAAACAAAAAGAATAAAACTCAATAAAAAGGTGCTTTAAAAGTGGATTCTGACTATGGGCAATGGGGTCCAGTCCCACAGGAGATCCTTGAAGAATGGTGTAGAGTCCAGCTTGTATAGTCTATCAAGGGGCAAGCAAATGGGTTGTCACTTAACTACTCCCACCCTTCATTGGTTGAGAGACACTAGGGTATGTTGACTCCCTGGTACTTTCAGACTTCCACTTGTTAAGGCCTACCTTGCGCCCATGGCAATAGAATGAGGGATCATAGCTTGCATTTGCTGCAGAGCCTTTCCTTGATATGATTCCTTTGTGGAACATAACTTTCTGAATCACTCAACAAACAGACCAGAGCGGTGTTCCCAGGTGTGACTTCTTGGTAATCCAAAAGGGCCTATTAAGTGCTATGTATCTTTACGTGGTTGTAAGAAAGGATATTCTAGCATTTCTCTACCACTAATACCCTAAAATCTACCAATGTGTTAACACTTGATCTTTTTTAGAGATTCTCTTTCACCATCTGTTATGCCTGTGTCTCAGGCTATCATGAGAACTTATAAATCCCTGCTCTTCAAGCCTAATTAACATGATGTCATCAGCTGAGTGGATCAGTATGATATTCTATGGAATAATCAGATAATCAAAGTTCTTTCAAACTGTAGAATGACAGGAAACATGGGACACAATTCTGTTAATTTCAAGTAATTAAAAATGCTCTGATTTTTTTCCTGCTAGTAATATAAAAACATGTTAATACCATTATGAACATTATAATCTTTATGGGTAATCATGTATCTTGTATCTCATGATTAGATAATGTCACTTAGTCTTGTTATTTTCAGAAACGACATCCCCATATGAAGTCCAATTCCAGAGCAGCTTTTACTACCAAAAACTTCTTTTTACTCTTTCCTCAATACTTTGCCAATGTAGTCTGGCATTTATACCTCAGTTACTTTGGCCATAACTATTTTCATGTGTCCATGAGTCATCTAAGAGTGAAACAGAGTTTAAGGTTCAAGGATTTCTGTAACCAGTTCTGAGACTTCTCTACATTTTCATCAACAAACTGTCCCTTATCCAGTCATATTTCATTCTTTGTTCCCCTCCCTGGAGGATCCTAGTACTTTCCAGATTATTTCCAGACATATTCTCTCCATTTATGCCAGTATATACTAACCAGATTCTAAAATTGTTTTAAAGAATAACTTTTCCTACTAAAGCAGGGAAGATGCTTCCTAAATTGGGTCATGCTGACTCTGGTGGTAGTTCCTGGCCTAGAAACCGTTAAGAGAGATGAGTCATATATTTAGAAGGACAAGCAATATCTTTCAAGGCATCTGCCTCAGGTAAAACCTTTGCATATTTCCAGTTCGTGGAATGCTGTTATGCTATAGCAGGAGGTCTGGGGGCATTTTTGCCATTCCCATTGTGTTTAGGGGAATGTGGCATTTAGAGTTCTTAAGTGCATCCCTCCAGATGTTCCTGTCACAGATACTTACTTACTCCTTTCCTATAAGGCCAGATTTTAGCCTAGGAGATATTCTGGGACTGCGAGCTCAGCTTTATTTATAATTATTCTAATTTACAGTCAGGCATTTTCTTTCTTGAGAGCATTAGTGGAAATTAATAACCAACCAGCTCCATTGTCCTTAAACTTATCCTTGTCCTGCTACCTCTATAAATTTCATAAGCTAGTGCCTTCCCTTCTACGTGTATTCAATCCCAACTCACCACAAATGAGTCTTAGTAATAGTTATTCTACAACACACTAATCCCATTTACCACAAAGAGGTTAGAAGTTGTAGGCAAAACTATCTGAGTCTGCTTTCCATTCCTTTTAATTTTAGAGATTTAGAAACTGAGGTACAAAGTTGTCCTCCAGCTAGTTAATAGCAGAACTTAACCTAAAATTAGCTCCTTGACTCACCAGCTGGTATTGTTTCTGGTTAGTCACGTTTCATAGAAACTTCCAAATTTGGTCAAAGAGATCACTTCTTTATATCATGATGCTCTTGGAGCTCCACTCAAGTTCATCCCCTTTACCAGCTGGTACATCATCCCCTAGAAACTCTGAATGTTAGCCAGTAATAGGTCACAATGATCTCCTCCCAAAAATTGATTCAGGAAAAAGAAAATACTGTTGGAGCCTACACTACATATATCCCTTGTCTTCAAGTGCAAGTAGTTTTATGATGTTCTTTATGCTTCAGAATTTTTATGGGATCAGACTGAATTGACACTCCAGAGAGATTACATTCTTCTGAATTTCTGCAGAAATTCTGCAGATAAAATTATATTTTATCTGCTCTATTTTGCTGCCTTCATTCTCTTTTCCCTAAAAGTACTCACCCAATCAAGAATTGCTATCTTAGATCTGTTTCTAGAAAACCCAACTAGGACAGTTGGTAGAGGAAGCAGACTAAGGATGGAATTCAGAAGTTGAATTTCTCAGTAGCTTTGGGGCAATAAGTATGTAAAGCAGAGACAATGCCTAGTGCATTGGAACTACGTAATTGCTAAAACTAACTGGAATGAGGTATAAGTGGAAGAGGAAGCTCTAGTTGGTGCAGTGTCTTGATAATTTGAGAGGTATGCTGGGAAGAGGAACAAGCATCCACTCCACAGTCCTTAGAGTTGTTAAGTGCCACTGATTTATTAAAGAAGATCACAGACTTATATGTATTAACAGTTTAAAGCAAGATTCAGAAGTCTTCAGTCTCTTGTCTACAGGTTCCTCTTGAAAAAGACCCATATCTTCCACAACTGGAGAGCAAACAGAGTTGAATAGGGTTAGGGTTAGGGTGAGACAAATGAGACATCTCAGGCACAAAATTTTAGAGGTACTTACATTTAGGCTTGTGTTAGTGCAAAGTCACAATTTATATGACCTTAGGGATGATAACTTTCTTAAATTTTGTGCCCTAAGGGCTTAACTTGCCCTATCCTATTTGAGAACATACAGATGAAGACCATGCATAAGAGATTATTTTAACGGAGGCAGAATTTCAGAGAAGGGTGGATTCCCAGCCTGTTCAAGAATCCTATGCCAGTTCTGGTCCTAGTAGGAAAAAGCAAGACCTTGAGTTATAGGGATGAGGCTATCTGGGGAAGTGAACTTGAGGAACTTTTATCTCCTGACCCCACTGAGTCCTCTAGACTTGCATAAGCTGTTCACACTTCTTATTATAAGGTAGACCTCCATCCCTTGATGACTATATAGAAGTCTCAAGTAAGACATGCCTAAAAAAGACATTTGCTCTCCCAGAATCTTCTCCTATCTAATCTGCTCTGTACCAGAACTATAATTAATGTCAAATCTCAAGTGAACTGGAGATGTTAGAGGAGCTGCAGAAATGGTAAATATGCATGCAGGTACCTAGAACGCAACCTAAGAAATGGATCTTAAGGTTGCTGTGCCTACTGTGAGAGGAATATAATCTAAATAAGGGGGGAGTTTGTAAAAAATGAAGGCACTCTCCTTTGATTCAAGACTTTATGCTGGGAGAGTGCTTTGAAACTAAAAAAAAATAGTGATGACCCACAATGAATAAAGTAGACAGATCTAGACAGATCACTGAGAAAAGAATTATGAAAAAATGTATCTACTACATAAGACTTGACCACCATCTACTTCATAAATTCAAGACACAGTTTAATGAAGTGGTAATGAATACACTGATGAGGAGGCAGCAACATTGATGAAAAGTGATCCTCTGTGAGCTGGAACTGACAATGGAGATGCTTTCATACAACTTGGTTCCCTGGAAACAATGGTGATAAAATGGATCCCAGAATAGTAGAGGCCAAGTGACTGTACTTAACCCTGTGAATAAGATGAGCATAAAGAGCAAAAATATTGGATGACCACAAGGGAGAGCTGATACTGTTATCTATGGAGATAACTCTGCTTCTCCTAGGGCCAGTAAAGAAGGATAGACCACAATGATACTCCTTAAAATAGATAATAAAAGGTAATCAAGAAGTTGTACCCTGTGGCTTAGTGTTTAAGTGTGACTTCTGGCCAGCATTGTCCATATACATTCCAAGAAGCTGGTTCATCACCCAGGGTTGGAGGAAACAACCAAGATGAGCAACTAAAAAAATAAATAAATGCTTCTTCCTGCCTGCCTACCTGCATACCCACTCACTTTCATTCCTGCCTGTACCTTTCCTTAAAAAAAAAAGTAATCAAGAACACATGAACAAAATTGTGATGGCTGTTGCCCAGTGTGAAATCATGATCTCTTAATACCTGCTTTTTCATAATTTAACAAATTCTTATATACTTGTTAATTTAGGAGTTGGGTTTGTTACCGCAGGTGACACAATCTTCTGTCCCAAGTAGTTATTAGTGATTTATGATCTTTTATCAGGGTTGTACACTTGCTCCCAGATGAGTGTTTTCATGTCTGGATGGATCCATGTGCCTGCCACTGTGTTTTTATGGGTCTACTGTGGTCCTTTCCAGATTGTCTTGGTGCTACCAACAAATTTCTCTTGATATTGACTTTCCTACCTTTGGAACTAATTCTGATTTTCCAATAGTTTGGAAGCACATTTACTTCTTTGCATTCTCCACAAATATTTGGGCATATAAACAATACCTTCGAGCAATGATGTAAGGTAGCAACTAAGGTTATACTGTCTTAACATAATTTTGAATGTTTACATAATAATTCAAGCAAATTTTCTTTTAGGATTTTTTGGTCAGACTCTCATTGCTTTTGCTTTTTTGGTGTTTAGCACTTACTTTTGGGCAGGGATGTATCCACTTGATTGGAGAAGTGGCAATCCTTGAGACAAAAGTTCAACTATACAACCAGCAATTGACAGATCATCATATGAGCTTGCTTGTATAATCCAAAATTTAGGGTCATTCCTTTTATTTTTCTTACCAGAAATTGAATTAGACTTCCTGCTAATGGCACCTCCAAGAGTCCCATTCTTGCTGGCAGACAAAATACTAACCAGGACCTGATTCAGCACATTTGTGGTCAGGACATTTAACCAAATTGAGTCTTCTTTTGAAATGGGGGCCAGAGGGGACTTCCAAATGCCTTGAGGTTGCTCAGTGTCCTCAGTTAATTATACCATCCTCTAAAATATGCAAAAGAGGAACTAGATTCGTGTAAAAGGAGTGGGATTCCCCTTTTGGCTCACAGTAGATTTTTAAGTCTTTATTATAAACATAATATTCTTTCTTCTCCAGTTGTCCTCCTGTTTTAATTATCCCTGCCTATTTCCTCTTTAAAATAAATAAGGCTGCACTTATGAGCCCATCTCTTTCCAGTATTTAGATCATCCACAGGCCATTCTAGTATGTACAATTCCTACCACCCTGCACCTACTACTTGGGAAGTTGGAAGGGTGCTAAGGTTGAGGATGAAGGGAATAATAGCATCCTGAAGAGTCCTGATAGAATTGTAGGGCCCTGTAAAACTTGTCTGAGATGAATACTCTCAGAAAGGATCATATTTCTAACCAGGAGATTAGTCAGAGAATCACAGAAAGCTCTATTGTCTTGAACAGTTCAAGCTCTATCTGCCCTATTTCATCTTTTAAGTGAGGATACTTAAATTCCTGACTAAAAATATAAAATGATTTAGGTAATTTGGTGTTGGGCAGGGTGTGTTGTCATGTATCTGAGGAATAGGAAACCTGCACTTACAGGTTTATATTATTTTGTAAAGCAAAATAACGTCAATAAATATTAAATTATATGTATGTATATATGTATGTAATAATAAAAACATAAGAAATGTGAATGGCTTGTGCTGAGAGGAATCAAGTAATTTGCCTAAAGAAACTCACTAGCTCCTGTTAGAACTGAAATTATCAAGATTTCCCAATGCAAGTTTCATTCTTGCAGATTGCCAACCTATTTGTGTTTGGGTGTTCCTGTTGTGGCCCTGCTGACCTCTAGATCAGACAGATGTATGCCGAAGTGAAAAAGTCCCCAAACGCTTATTTCTAGGACTTCACCCCTACCCACGGCTTCCGAGCAAACTGGTATAGGAACACTGAGTAGGTGTTTTTGTAGTTCTCCCCTCTCTGCCTACACGAGTCCAGTCAAGGACAAGGACAAGGACAGAATTCTCTATATCCAAACCAATAGATTGTTATGTGACATCCTTAGACTTTTGACCAAGTGGTTTCCATTTATAGCGTTCAAGTTTGCAAGTGTTTCTATCTGGTTTTGTGTCTCCAAAAATCCTTCCACAGGACCTGCTTCAAGATTATGGTATACACTTCCTTTAAAGGAGTTTCAGAGGGGATACCTGCCCTGAACAACATGGCCCTGCATGTTCAGTGGTCATCATCTGGCTCCATTTCCCCATCCTTCAAGGAATTCAGTTGCTTTAGGGGTGATTAACGTGAGAGTCTTTCCCTTTCATCCATTGCATGAACATTTTGCCTCCATTGTCTGGGTATTTACTAACATTTGCACTGAGGTTAGCCGTTTCCCACCTGCTATTATGTCATTTCAGGGGATCCTCACAACCATGTTAAGTCATAAGTAAAAAAGATATAAATATCTCTCCCATTAGCTTCCTTACTTATTAAAAAAGAATAAGTGTTTGCTCAATGGAACTTAGACAGTGCAGCTAGAACTCCAAGTCTGCCTTATTCATTTCAAATCCAGGATTCTTTCCAACTTTCCATGCTCTCTTACCAGATCTAGATAATTGGCTCTTCAAGGTGGTTTCTTTCTCTTTTTTTTTCCAATTTAAGGTTAAATTATGTTTTTTTTTCCTATGGTGTTAAATAAAAAATACCTTTAAAATTATAGAGTTGATTATTGACCACTTTCAAAACACCTGATTTGTTTTTAGCTTGTTTTGTGATTTGAGATTCTTTCCTGAGGGAGCAGGATTGGCCAGTTAAAGATCTTTGCTGGTGAAGAAACCTGCATCCTCTCTGCTCTTGATGTTTTTATGGTTCTTTCCTGTCTCTCAACCTTTCCCTTGTCTCTTTTACACAAACACCTCTTCTACAACATAGGTGATGAACTCTTGGGAGTTAGACTTGCTTTTCCATATTCAGCTTTTCCTTCCAGGTTACTCACTATTTATTTCAACTGAACAAAATGTGAAATTCAACATAAGGATAGGATAGACTCAAATCCCACTGCTGACTTCAGTGATCACCAGACACTCCTGGACACCAAAGTTATACCAACTCATCCCACATGAATTATCCATAGTTTCAGCAATTTAATAGACACCTGTGATGTCTGTAAAGCACATAATACTCTCCTCTTCTGGAATTGTCCTTTCTTCCCAGGTTATGGATTAGCTCGTAGCAATTATACTTATATAAGATAACTGTGTCTCCTTGGCTTTAGCTGAGGCTGGGTAGAACCCCATATGACTCAAGAAAGATCAATCACATGTTCTCCAGGGACAGAAGATTAAGTCAGTATGTTAGTGGTGGCTGAATATTAATAAGTAAACTGAAGAAGTGTGGGTGGCTGTATTCCATCAATAGCCTGAGAGAGCAGAGAAAAATTATCTGAATAGACAGAAACAGAAATGGGATAGTTTTGGCAATTTACCAGGCTTGGACTCATGTCACTTTCTGAAACTCAGTTGCCTTCTTAACCTTAGGGTCTGTTCAACATCCTGTCTCATTAAAAAAAATTAGTTAAAATTGGTTTTCTTGACACTAGAGAGTCATAACTTACAGAGATAGTTAAATCTAACCATTAGCTTCTGCTTTATCTTGATTTCTCATTCTCTTGAATTCTTGCCAGGATCTGGAATAGAAACCTTGCAGAAAATTGATTTTTGCCCATTTGTTTATCCTAATTTCCTTCTTGCCTATTTCTCTCCATACTCCCCAAGTCACATAATATTTTATCTTAAAAAATCTAATTTATTCTGATCGGGTGTATCAAATTTATCTGACTCAATCACAGGTGACATCTATCAATTTTTAATAAAAGGGGATAGAATTCAATGTAGGGGGTCAAGAGCACTTATAATATTCAAATTTTACATTATAAAATAAACTATAGTAACTTTAATGAATATAGTCAGTTCATTTTTTTTTAATTGGCCAATATTCAGCTCTTACTAGAAGTAGCTGCTAACCATAGACACTGTCTAACCACACAGTATGAATCATGGCTAATTGTTTACTGAATCTTCACTAAGTGGTTAATAGCAAATATAAAATGTGCCCATTTCTTGCCCATACTATTCTTCTACCCTTTTCTCATGGTGAAGTTGTTGCCTATTATTCTAAACAGGGTTTCTCATCATTGACATTTGGGGTTAAATAATTCTTTGTGGAAGAAGACACAGCTTCTTTTTGATATTGTCCTTCAACTAGTTTTGCTGTAATTCTCATTTTTTTCTATAAGTAAACTTTCCTATTCACTTCACAGCAAAAGAGGTTTCCTCTATCTTTTTTTTCTAGCTGAAATCTGGAGATACCAGTTTCTGGATTATTCACTTGAGAAGATTCTGCCCATTCTCCCAGAACACTTAAAAATTTGACATGGAGCTCAGTGACAGTATTCAGATCTTTAGCCAATCTGATAAGCTTCCTCAAGTACTTGTTATACTTGTCATTATTGTTACCACCTTATGCAAGTTTCCTCAAATTTCCAAATGAACACAGATTCCTCAACGATTTTGGAAACTGGATATGGTCATATGACTTATCAGATTCTCTTTTGCTTATATTTCATTAGGTAATTTTAAATTGCTATTTTCAATATGAATTGCTTTTATTTCTTCTTTAATTTACATTGCAATATGATTTTTAGGATACTGAATCCTAGTCTTTTTTGTAGCCATCTGTTTCCTTGGCCTTTTTCAGTACATTTAATAAATATGTATACCTCTTCGTAGCAAGTACTGTTGGTTTTCTGCCCAGTTGGCATTCATCACCCCCTTTTGCTTCTTCACTTGATTGAGGTTGAATATATTAGAGGCTTGGTTTTCCAGCCTATCTGACAATGAGTTATTATTGTTGGCTAAGTGACTCAGGAGGCAAAAGGAAAATTTTAGAAAATGTTTTCTTACCTGATAATGAGAGAGGTTAGTAAAGATTTCTTGACTCTCCTTTTCTGCTTTTGAACTTTGTCATGTGAAGATATGATGCTCAGAACTACTGCAATCATCTTGTAGCTCTGATAACTGATCCCTGAGGATGGCTGAAAAGAGGAAACTTCGTAGTTTTTAATGATATGGATGAGCTTCCAAACCAACACTGAAGCAAGCTACTCCTGGATTTCTTGTAACTTGAGAAAGCTACACTTCATATATTTCTCACTCTTAGGTTAGTACCACTGATACCTGTAACTGGAAGCACCTGAGCATATACACTGAATAAACCAAGATACTTACGGGGCAAAAAGGAAAAGTATGAGTCTTCGCCCTTGGGAAGCCTTCTTTAGTGAGAAGGTAGTCATGAAACTACATTATACTTGATAGATGAGTGGTGGACTACACTGCTAAGTTCTAACATGGCAGGATTGGTGTCTGTTATGTTTATTGTATCCCTAAAAGCTACTGTGGCACAAATAATAATATGGTGGATGTTCAGTAAAATCTGAAAAAGTGTTGTAGGAAACATCAGGTCTGTGTACCTCTGTCTGTGTAAGCATGTGCAAACATTAGAAGGATCATTGACTTTATGACTTATTAGATTGTGTTGAAGTAGGAAGAATCAGTCCTGGATCAGACCTCTGTTTTCTTGTTTTTTGTTTCTTTAAGGAAGGCATTCATATGAATCATTAAGAATGAGAAGTGTGTGTGTATGCATGCACCTGTGAGAGAGAAGGGGAGAAAGATATTGTGTGTGTGTGAGTGTGTGTATGTCAGAATCTCAGAGACAGTTTTCACTGAATGGATATCTGGTTTTCTATTTGTGACACAGTTTTCCAGTTGGTAATTCAGGCTAGGTCATAAGTTTATCTCAAAAACCTAAGTGTTACAAACATTAGTACTCCCCAGCGTAAAACTGAATTAAATGAAAGTACTATATTTTTGTGATAATTTTTATTAAAAAACAAGCCAAATGAAATTCACACCACGTAATCTTGAAGTCATACATCTTAGCCAGATATATATGGCAATGATTCCAGCATTTGGAATTCTTCATTCTTTCATATTTTAGCACTATTTGGCTTTACTTACACTCATATGTTAGATAAAACTTTAAAGGAGGAGAAATAGGAATTTGGTATGATTCACACCAAACACCAAAGCATTACTTTTTTTCAAATTAGTCTTAGATATCTCTCCCATAAAATTTTTTCTCCCTAACTTTTAAAAATTATATCATATTCATGGATATGGTTAAATGGAACTAGTGTCTCAAATTCTGATAAAAGTTAATTTCATTGCTCCATAAATACCAAAACATTTCTCTGTAGATGTAGTACATATGCTTGTCAGCTCAGTGTGTCATGGAGTTCGAGTGTGGCACATTAAATTGGTAGTTCTATAGGAAATGAAAAAGAGTAGTAAGAACACTGCAGTCTTACACTAGAGTATAGAAATGTAAATGTTGAACTGTTAAGCAAGCAAAGTAATAATCTCCCTAATTTTATTAGCAAGATCTATATGCATAGAAATGCATGATAACTCCACATATCTGCATCATTACCATCTATTTACAAATTACAAAGAACCATAGAACAGAAATAAGTAGGGTCCACTAAGGAGCTATGACACAGGTATCAGAAATCTCTGCTACTGTACTCTTTTTTGCTCATTTATTATACTAGGCTCTGGAGATAACTATTAACTTGTTGGTCTCAGAGTTTCTTTACACATTTAAAATTACTGAGAACTCCAAAGACTTTTGTTTATGTGGTTGTATATATTGATACTTATCATACTGAAATTGAAACTGTACTTCTGGGTAAAGCACATGCATTTAGGGAAGACAGGAAGATGAGTTTAAACTTTCATCCATTCAAATTCATCTTTCCACTACATGGATTGCATCCCTAAATGGAGGTTTCTTTTGGTATGTAGAAGGAAATCAATACTGACAGTATTTCAAATAAAAAAACCCTATTTCATGCCAGCAAGAATCAGCAGATGTGTTTTTCTCTCAAGCTACCAAATAAGCTCCAGGATGTAAAAGCAGGGCATTTGGTTGATTTACCTCAGTGCTTTCTAGTTTTGGAAACACACAACGACAGGTAGCCTAAGATGAATGAGTAGCCTAACCAATATAGAATATTTTTGCACTTCCCTTCAAAAGCCATCCTGCTTTACTTAGTGCACTAAAAGGAGCACTTACTTACAAATTCTTTGAAACTTGTTTCTAAACAAGGGAAAACCTGCTTATCATTTTCCTTTAGTTTCTTTTATTTCTGAGTCCTGGGATAAGTGATACTACTTGAAACTTTGTTGGATTAAAAAAAAAAAACATAAATGGAACAAATACTATCAATCACAATTATTGTCAAGAGAGAGTTCACTGCTTAGTTGGTGGTCCCTGGGGCATCTTTACTTTGATGGACGATTCTTAATAGTGCTATATTGTGTAACTTAGAAATAGAGTTCAAAAATCCCCAAATGCCACAATACAGCAAAATTTTAAGGCTTTTCCCAACTAGAGTCCACATTTGTGGATTTAGTATTCCAGGTAACTGTGTGTTGTTCACACTACAAACAGATTTTTTTTTTAAGTGGGTCTTTCAAAATACAGTGAGAAGCAAGTTAGGACTCTTTCAAGAATGCCAATTATCCACCATATTATTTCACTTTAGCACCTACCATCTTTGAAGATCTGTATTCTAAATATAGTTTAGCCCCACCATCTGCCACCCCACATTCTTGAAATGCAAAGAAGAAAAGTAGATGGTCAAATGTCCATTCCCATGGGGATGTTTTTATCAAAGCTTTCAGAGTGTGTTGATGTATCTCATTCTATACAGCCACTGCCTCCACATTTCCTCTTTGCCCACTGCTTGACCCAATCCTGGCTCTTTCTGCATGCTTCAGGAGGACATTTTATCAGATTGATTATTCACCACACACACCATCTGGCATGTGTGAATGCCTAAATAGCAGTCTTCAGCACTTCACTGGCTCAAAGCCTACTACTCATGTATAAAGAATGGTCAGCAGGTCAAGAGGCTGTGGACAGAAGAGAAACCATCTGAATAAATGAACATTCAGCAGTTCCAAGACTGGAGGATCACAGCAAAGATGATTATATGTGGTGATTTGTGAGTTCCCAAGGGAAGCTCGCCCACTAGATATGCCAACCTTACTCCTTTATGAGAATATTCCTTGACTAAGTAGCTTTGGTGAATGATATCCTAACATCAGAGATGTCTTATTTGAGTTGAGAGGTTATTTTTTTTTTTTTTTCTCAAAGTGGAGGTCTTCTGCAGAGGATACTACTGCCTAATGAGTTTAATGGAACTAGAATATTTCATTCTCTTGTTAAGGTGCAAGGAAATGGAAAATATAAGTGTTCTTGGGTAAGACAGAGGAGGAGAGAATTGAGAGTACAGAAAGTCAGTCCTGGTGAGGTTGTATATAGAGTGGGATTCCTCAGAGTCACCCCTGCTTGGTGTCAAGTGAAGGGGAATTGCTTATATAATCAAATAAGAAAGATTTTAAATCAATACCCTAACATGATTTTAAGAAACTAGAAAAAGTTCAGCTGAACCAAAGATAACAGAAGGAAACAAATTAAAAAATGAGAGCAGAGATGAACAAAACATAGAATAATAAAATAGGAAAAAATCAATAAAACCAAAAGTTGATTCTTCAAAAATATCAAACAAAACTGACAAATCGTTGCAATAAAAACTAAGACAAGAGAAGGCTCAAATACTAAACCTAGAAATGCAAGTGGATACATTACTACCAATACTTCAGAAATAATAAGGATTATAAAAGAATACTATAAAAATTAAAATCATGTGTAAAAAACCCACATTAAACATAATACTCAATAATGAGAGACTAAAAGCTTTTCCCCTAAGGTCAAGAATAAGACAAGGATATCTTAATTTTTTTCTCCCTGTCATTGACCACAGGTCATGAACCCTGCTTTTAACACTTCTGGAAGTTCTAGACAAAGCAATTAGATATGAAAAAAAGGCATCTAAGTTATAAAGAAGTAACATGATTTCTGTTTGCAAATGATATGAACTCATATATAGAAAATTCTGAAGAATCTACTAAAAATTTCTTAGATCTAATAAATTATTTCAGCAAAGAAGTAGGGTACAAAATCAATACAAATCCATTGTATGTCTTAACATCAAAAAGGAATAATCTAATTAAGGAATCTAAAATATTCATTTATAATATAATAAAATGACAAAATACTTTTAAATTAATGAGAGGAAAGAATTGTACAATGAAAACTAAATCATTGCTGAAATAAATTATAAACATAAATAAATGGAAACATTCTATAGTCATAGATTAGAAGACATAATATTGTTAAAATGTCAAAATTACCTAAAGTTACCTATGGATTCAATGCAATCACTATGAAAATCGTAATGACATTTTTTAAAAAGATGAACTGTAACAATATCTCAGTCTTGGTTGATGCCCCCTGGCTGGGTGTCTATGTTTCTCTATTCAGCTGGTCTAGAAGAGTTTGGCCTATGTCCCTTGTAGTTTGGGGGATAGAATGAAATTCTCATGAAATGCCTAAGTTAAGAAGATGTGATAATTAGGCAGAAGCAGCAGAGTGCAGAGAGTTTGACCAGGCTGCATTGGGAATGAGCTGTATTTCCCTAGTGTCCTTGTGGGTTCATTATGGAGAGAGCCAGCACAGAGCTATTTCAAACTCTGCCCAAGAGAATTCCCCTGAAGGGTGGTTAATCAGAGATGGACCGTCCAATTCCCGGAGTTTGAAGCAGTCACCCAGAATAAAATATATCATCACCCATGTCAGAGGAGGTTCCTTTACAGTTCTCAGTGCAGGGTCTCCAGGTAGACCACCTTAGACACTAGCAGTGAAACATTTGCTCTGGCCTAAGAAAACCAATGTAAGAATACCTTCATGCCAGATACACCCATTCCTGCCTCTGCCTCATAGAAAACCCCAGTCAGCCCCCATCTGCACCTTAGGCTCCAGCCTTACAGAAATCAGGGGCACCCTAGAGAGTGGGAGGAGGGTCAGCGCTCTGGAGCAGAAGATGGAGAGTCTGCCCCTGCCTCTGGAACAAGCTCAAGCTGGAAGAGGGGGAATATAAATTTAAATGAAATTTGGAGTTTTGATAAAGTATAAATTATTAAAAGTCTTTTTTTTCTCTTTAGAAGTGATTAGAGGACTTTACTATTTGGCATTTATCAGAAAAGTCATAAGACCTTTCTTAGATTTCTTTAAGCAAGTCAGAACAGTTTTTTAGGGAGAGGAGAATGAAATTTTCTGGCTAGAGCCTAGAGACCTCTTGTTCAACTCTGTGTCTTGTATGTCTGATTCTTCCAGCAGACTGAGTGCTGGGCAAGGGATACGTGAAGGCAAGAATGGTTGAATTTATATTTCTTATAACAGTCTTAGTGTGTAGGTATTTTGTTAAGGGTCTGAGAATTAGAATATATATGGTAGAAACATATTGTAATTGAGTGTGTGTTTAATCCTTTAAGTATATAAGTCAAATAAAGTGATTCTCTACTTTGTCGACTCCAAAGTGCTATAAAACAAGTACCTACCTCTATGCATGCTGAAGAGAGGAAATGATTTATCAAAAGAATAATTGTTGAACAATATTCACTGATGGATTGAGTTACTTTTCATTTATGGAACAGCTTTCTCTAACTGATAATCTCTTCATATTTTCCAGATGTAGTACTAATTTTAACTTCTAGCCCAACATTGCAGGATAAGCAATTAATTTTGGAACATCCCTTAAATTTATTTCCCTCTGAGATATTAGACAAGACCTATCAAGATAATCTCATGTTCATAGCATGAGAAATTTCAAGCCTGGCATATCTCTAAGGATTATTTATCTCTAACTTCAGACTGAGGTAGATTGCTATAAATATTCTGCATACACATGTGTGCACATACACTATTCTGTATATTTTGGGGTTTTAGCTGACTCCCTTGTGAAATAAGTATTGACACAGACAGTGAAAGTCCTCAGGTTCAACAGATTTTGTCTAATCATCTCTGCCTTTTCTTGGCCTGTTACATTTATTAATGACTCTGCTAATTAGGTGAAAGGTTGACTATGTCAGTTCTACAAAAAATATACCACCTGTTTAACTTCCATAGCCAATGTCCATCATTCCTCTTGGCATGAAGCAATCAAAGTCTGGAATTTGTTTCCAAGTATCTGCTAAAGAATGTGTGTGGTTTATTTGTCCATGAGTCTCAAGTCTTGAATGTCACGGGCATATGTTACCAAAGCACTATCTGTGGAGAACATTGAAGATTCTACCTCAAGATGAAAGACACAGGCTTTCTTGTCTGAGTGAGCACAGTCTGCTCAAAAGATCAAGTATTAATCATAGTTTCCTTTGAACACAACTTTAAAAGACCAATCAACTTCAACTATGAATTTGATGTTTATTTTCGTATTCTTCAGTGAGAGGAGGGATTGATTAGCGAGTTTATTCTATCTTCATTTATTATGTCTCATTAGTTTCATCCCAATCATATTCATCATCAGCCCAGGGCATGATAGCATTAAAGTTCTACAGAATAAAAGAACTTCAGTGAAATAATTTGCAGCTGATTTCATAGAAATTAGATAATGAATATAATCAAAGAGTAAATTCCCATAAATTTATCATCAAATAGTGCTATTAAGAGATGCCATAACAGAGTAGCACAGAATGGGTGGCTTAAATAACAGAAATCTATTTTCTCATAGTCTTGGAAGCTAGAAGTCCAAGATCAAGGTGTTGTCAGGGTTAGTGTCTTATGAGGGCTCTTTTCTTGGTTTGTAAATGGCCATCCTATGACTAGGTCTTCACAAGGTCTTCCCTGTGTGTGTGTCTACATCCAAATTTCTTCTTTTTATAAGGACTTGATTCATATTGGATTGGGACATACCATAATGATGTCATTTAACCTTAAGTATTGCTTTAAAAGGCCCCGTATCCAAATATAGTCACATTCTGAGGTCCTGGGGGTTAGGAAATCAAGATATAAATGCAGGGGACACAATTCAGCCTATAATAGTTTTTGTATATATTCCTCTATATGTCAATCATACATAAACATTTTTATTTCATGAAATTAGATCAGTTATCAGATAGCATACATTAATATATTAAGCAAAATTTTTTTCTGTGTTAAATATTCATCTCATTTGCTTAATGGCTGAATGCCAACCCATATGAATAGAATATCATATTATTGAGTTTTACCATTACCATTCACATGGTGAAATATGATATATGTCTTAGTTTAATCCTATAGATGATGGTAATGAAGATAATAGAAAAAAAAAAGAAAATGATAGGAAATACATTAAAGAGGGTAAAGTTTGTGATAACTTGAATCATGGACAAAGTGACACTAAAATGTGACCATTAATTCACCAAGTCTGAGGATTTATTCCATACTTGACACTTAACCCAGGTTCCAGTCTTTGAATGAGAAAATAAAAGGTCCTTGGCATCATGGACACATAATATAAGCAAAGACAGTGTCAAGCAAACACAGACTTTGAATTGCCAGCTGAGACAAAAACAAGATGCTTTCAATATCTGAGGACTTTAATGAAACAAACATAAACCCCAACAAATATTCACTGGGCACAAGATGATGACTACTAGTTGAGGAGGTTGGGGGAAAGGGAAGGAGAGAAGAAAGCAAGGTCCTCGTAAAGGATACTAGAACTCCGATGGTGGATGCAGTGCGTAATACCCATCAACTGAGAAGCAAGTTCAACATCTTTGAATTTGTAAACAAAATAATAAACACAATGGGTTATCACCTCATACCAATGAGAATGGCTCATATCAAAATGACTAGCAACAACAAATGCTAGAAAGGGTACGGAGAAAAAAGTAACTATTCTGCACTTTTGATAAGAATGTAAATTAGTGTAACCACTTGGGAAAAATAGAGATAAATCTACTCTTCAATTCAGCAATCCCACTTCTAGGTATATATGCAGAGAAAATAAAAAAAGTAATCAGAAAATATATTTGCACCCCTATGTTCATAGCAGCACAATTCACAATAGCCAAGACACTGAAATGTTAATTAACAGATGACTGAATAAAGAGACTGTGGTATATATACATAATGAAATTCCATACAGCTGTCAAAAAGAAAAAATTATGCCCTTTGCAACAACCCGGATGAAATTGGAGGGTATCATGCTAGAAAAATAAACTAGAAAGAAAAGAGTGTTCAGGATGGTTTCACTCACATATGGAATGTAAAGAAACAAAAGAGACACACTTAAACAAAGTTCACAGGATACAAGACTGTGGCTCAGGGCTGGGACAGGGGTGGGAGTAGCGAGGGAAGGAATCCATGGAATCCATGATCCATCAATCAAAGTGTTGGTAATGGGCACTAGAACTGTGGTGTTGGGTTTGGTATAATATACACACATACTAAGGTATGATTTCAATATTCTAAAATGAATATTGCAATATAAACAAAAGAAAATATAAATTTATTTTAAAGCCCATATAGGCTCTGGTTGCACACTATTCAAAACTGTTTGTAGATTCAATGTAATACTATCAAAGTTACAATATCTATTTTTTTTTCAGAGAAATAGAAAATAATCCTAAAATCCATATGGAATGACAAAACATCCTAAATAACCAATACAATCCTGAGAAAGAAGATAAAACTGAAGAAATCACACTTCTTGATTGAACTACATTTCCTCTTTAATATATATATACACACAAATACATATGCATATGTATATGTATATTGCGAAGTTACAAAGCTAACCAAAACAGTAAGGTTTTGGCATTAAAATAGACATATAGACAAATGCAACAGAATCAAGAGAACTGAAGTAGACACTATAAATCAACTAATGCTTCACAAGTGAGCTAAGAATACTCAATGGGCAAAGGATAGTCTCGTCCATCTATGGTGTAGGGAAAACTGGATAACTATATGCAGAACAATGAAATTGATCCCACTTTACACTCTGCACAAAAAACAAACTCAAAATGGATTCAATACTTGAATATAAGACTTGAAACCATAAAACTGCTATAGACATAGGTTAAAAAGCTTCTTTAAATTGATTTGACAATTTTTTTTGGATACGATACCAAAAGCACAAGCAAAAAAGGCAAAACCAATAAATTGGACAATATCAAACTAAACGGCTTCTACAGCAAAAGAAACAATTCACAAAATGAAAAGGCAACTAATAGAATGGAAAAACATTTGCAAATAATATATCTGATAAAGAATGAAATTCCCAAATAAAGAACTCATACAGTTCAATGACAAAGAAGAAAATCTGGTTTAAAAATGGGCAAATGATCTGAATAGATAATTTTTCAAAGAAGACATAAAAATGGGTAATAGGCACATGAAAACAGCACATAATAGACTCAAACGTCACTAATCATCAGGGAAATGTGAATCAAAATCACAATAAGATATCGCTTCACACCTGTTAGGACAGCTATCATCAAAAAATCAAAAGGTAACAAGTGTTAGTGAACATATGAGGAATAAGGTACATTCACACACTGTGAGAATGCAAACTGTTACATCCACTATGGAAAGTAGTATGAGTTTCCTCAAGAAAACTAAAAACAGAACTGCCATATGAACTAGTAATGCAACTTCTGGGTATATATCCAAAAGAAATGAAAACAGGATCTTGAAAGACATATCTACACTCCAATATTCATTGCAGCATTATTCACAACAGCTAAGATATTGAAACCACCTAAGTGTTTCTCGGTTGGCAAATGGATATATGACATGGGATGTATACAAAGATACATACATATACACAAATAAACATAATGGAATAGTATTCAGCTACAAGAAAGAAGGAAATCCTGCCAGTTGCAACAAATTTAATGAAACTTGAGGACATTATGCTAAGTAATATAAGTCAGACAAAGGCAAGTATGACATGTGGAACTGGAAAAAATTGAACTCATTGAGAGAGAGTAGAATGGTGCTTCCGAGAGCCTGGAGGGAGGTGAGAAGATGAGGATATGCTGGTCAAAGGATACAAGATTCCAGTTATGAGTAAATTCTGGAGAGCTAATGTACAGAATGGTGGTTGCAGTTTAATAATCCTGTATTACATACTTGAAAGTTGCTGAGAGTAGACCTTAAATGTTTTCACCACAGAAGTGGTAATTATATGACATGGTGGAGGTGCTAATATGATGGTAATCATTAGCAATATATAAGTATGTCAAACTGTCATGCTGTACATCTTAAATTTATACAGCATTCTGTATCAATTACATCTCCATAAAACTGGGGGCGGAGGAAAGCATAGACTTCGAAACCAATCTGCCTGGTTCTGCTATTGATTAGCTGTATAAATATGAGTAACTACCTTATCCTTTCTTCTTCAGTTTCTTCATCTGAAAATGGCGATGGAAAGATTTCCTTCCTTATAATAGTGTTTCTGGTTGGCTGAGCCCAAGTAGAAATCTGTTGTGAAGTTGAAGAGAGCTAATCAATGTAAAATACTTTGAATAATGCTGCGTGAGTAACTCGGTGCAGGTGTTAGCCATTATGGTAACAAGTAGGGGGAAAAGATTTATAAGCTGCAGACTGTTAGGGGGAAACGAGATGAAAACAAGAAAAATTTCTTTCCTATTCCCTTTATTTTTTTCTGTGAAAGAGCAATAGCTGCTGCCATTGTCTCTGATCTATAGGTTTATTAAAATATGACTTACCAGGACTAAAAGGACCAAAAAGCAACTACCATGCATTAAGAAAAAATAAAAACTACATTTTATTTTTATGAGTTATGAATGTAGTCTATTGAGTTCTCATGAACCAGGACATTCTCATGGTACACTAGCTAAATTCTAAGAATTTATTGAAGAGAATATTTATAAATATGTGAGGAAATCATTAAGAAAAACATCACAATGAAAGTTCATTTCCCTGGGACTGGTAGTTACAAGGGTACTATGATCATCCCCAGTCCTGAAGGTGCAGTAGAGAGTTGGCAGCTGGACATGGAGAGAAAGCTGTAAGGAAAAGGATGCATGGAGGGGCTCTGTGTCCTTGATCCAGGGATGTGGCTAATTCACAAAAGGAGTCAGAAGGAATAAATCTCCAAATCTTATTCTCATTCAAGCCTCTAATCTCTTTACAGTGCTCCCTGTTGCTTAAAACAAAATGAAACTAAACAAAAAAATCCGAAAGACAGAGATAGTATCTATCCTTCAGAAGAGTGATGGAGAATGGATAGCTGTTTGGTTGATTTGGGTTTTCTTATGTTCCAGTGTTCATTCCAGTTTCTTTCTTTCTTTTTAAAAAAATACAGTACTCCATTTTTTTCTCTGGATAACTACTCTTCCTCCATTTTAAATTCATGAGGTTCGTATGAATGTAATTCCATTTATGTATTCAGGGTGGACATGTGATTCAACTTAGCCAAGCAGAGCATTTTCTCCTGTCTATGGGGATGGGATCTTAATCTGCACCAGTCAGTAAGCTTCAGTGCTGAAGCTTTTGCTGTAACTACTAGGAAAAAGTCTCTTGCTCCCTGCTGATATTGCTCAATTCATGAAATCTAAGTTCAATGTGTAGATTGTTAGGTTATCTCAGCTTCTGAACAGTGAGAATTTGAGAATACAGACTGTAGAGAAGGAAATAAAGGTAAGTAATAAATAAATTAAATCCCAATGGAACTACCTGAGCTCCTTGACCCCACTATGCGTAAAGTCAGGATACCTGTGAATATTTTAATTATATGAGTTGATCAACTACATTTTTTTCTAGCTTACCCATCAGAAGTCTTTGGGTTGCAATGAGACAGAAAACAGGAAGGTACATGTTGTCACATGTTGAGGAATTCTAGAATGGATTACAGCTGACTAGCTAGTATCTTAGGAAAAAATTAGTCCTCTAAAGGCAAAACAAAGTTCTTAATCTAGAATTAGACACTTTACTTCTTCATTCCTTACCATATAATATAGTCCTAGTGAGGATGCTACCATGCAGTTTTCTTCACTTCTAGCAAGTTTTTTTTTTTTAGCAATATTTACACCTTTCTGTTTAAAGAGAATGACAGATATCTTTCAGTCTCACATATTAAACCATTCTTGATTTGTCTCTTTAAAATGGCTTTTCCAGGAATATGATACTAAAATAGTCTACTACTCAAATAATGTATTCAGCCTCATATAGCATATTTATTCTTAGGAAATGAGCACATTTCTAAGGAGTTTAGCTGTTTGGTTTCTGCTTCAATTTCAAAAGAGAATACATTAGCATCTGGAAAGTGAAAACTGTTTCTGTTATTTTATATCACTCTCTTTTCTAAAGCAGTTTCTAGCCCACTGGGGTTATAGCCTAATAGGGAAGATACACGATTACTGTAAATCAGATTTTTATCTCTTATACTATATATATGTATATATACATATATGTACTATATATGTATATGTGTAATAAATATTATAACAGAGAATAAAAGAAAATTACTGTCATAATAATAATAACAGCTAGAATTCATTACACTTGATACTATTCTAAGATATATGTGTATGTATATACATATATACACATATGTATGTATGTAGTATAGACCTTTGCACACAGAAGTTTACTATTGCTTGAATGAAAACTGTAAAGCATAAATCTTCTTGGTTTGTTTGATTAAACAAACCTTCTGGAAAAAAATAAAGGACTAGCACTTATATTTTCTCCTGTAGCAGTATTTCTCCATCTACTAAAAACAGTGGGATGTCCTTTATTTTTCTTCATGTTTTAATTTCTATTTAAATCAAAATGCAGGATCTCAATGAAGTTGAATAACGTTTAACACACAGTTCAGTCACTACAAAGAGAAGTAAGCAAAATTGGAGACTTACTCAAGCAGCCTTTTCCTGTGTGGAAAAAGGCACAGTTCCTCTAGATCTCAGCACTACTCAATCCACCCACTGATAAACAACACAGTCATTCCTGCAGTTCTGGGACAGGATACTTATAGTTAGGTTTATCAGTAAGTTAGATTTCTCTGGACACTTTCACTAAAAGAGTACCTCGGAGTTCTATACATGCCCAGCCTTATTAAGTAGATCTTTGTTTCAGTCAGTGAAGAATGGATCATGAGTTTGTTCAACTTGAGGGTATGAGTTATTTGGAGAGTTACTTGATATGTTGTGCATTTTTTCTTTTCTTTTTGGGGCAACTGTAGACTCTTCTTGGAAGAAAGAAAATAGAAAACATTTTTTTCTCCATATCCATCACCAAATTCCACCCAGATCTGTAGAAACCAAAATTGATTAGGCTATGTAATTTGAAGAGAAAAGATAATGGTGCTTTAGAGGTAGGAGAGCTGGTTCACTCTGATGAAATTCACTGAAGATGATGGAACAACTGATAGAGATGGTGCCTGGATAGTCTAGAAGAGCACATCATATCTCAGCTTGTGAGCTCATGAGGAGAGCCTGAGGTTAGCACTGGGGGAAGCGTCAACCAGATATCACCAAAGCTCATAGTCTTCTGTTGAGTCATCTGGGCCTGAGCAAAGTTCAATATGGCATTCAAAAGTGACTTAGAAAGAAGAGTTTCCACTATTTTCCTTGACTATTGGGACAGAAAGTTCATAAAAGCAGAGATAGATACAACCTTGATAAGAGAAGAAGCTAACTTCATATAACTTTTTGAAGAAATAGACATAATACTTCTTGCATATAAAGGGATAGAAATCTAAGAATGTGAACATTTGTCTTATGAAAATTAAAAGAAACATTTCATAATGATAACATCAAGAACAAATAATAATAAATGTGTATAAATAAGAAATTGCATAAGAATATAAAAGAATGAAATAGCAGTAGCAACCAACTTGTTGTAGACATTCATTGGATAAGATTTATATGATAGTCCCTCCATTATCAATATAATACATATTATTTTCAGATGAATATAAGATTACTCAGCAAGACAGACCATATTCCAGACTCTAAAGCTTCTAAAGAAATTTAAAGCACTAAAATCATAGATTATGCTCTCTGATCACAACATAATAAATTAGAAATTAATAAAAAAGGAGTATTGAAAAAGCCACAAATATTTGTAATTTAGACAATAAAATTCTAAGCAATTTGTGTATTTTTGACTATGTCACAAGGATTATTAAGAAATCATTTTGCCTGAATGACAATGGAAATACACATCATAATGTGTTGGGTACAGCTAAAGCACTGATTAGGCTGGAATTTAGAACTTTAAGTTTAAAGCTTGTGTTAGAAAAGAATAAAAAAATCAAAAATCATATAAGGCAAGATTCCACATTAATAAACTAGAAAAAAGAAGTGCAAATTGAACCCAAATCAGCACAATGTAGGAAATAATAAAAATACAAATGGAAATAGTGAAATGGAAAATGGATAATTTATAAGGAGACCAATCTCAATGACACGAAAAGCTAGTTCTTTGAAACCTTAGTAAGCTTCTCATAAACAAATCTTTAAAAATGAAAGAGGATACAAATGATCAAAATCAGAAATGTTAAGGCATCACAAGAATAAAAGGGGACAAAAATTGAGAATACTCAATGGTGAGTATATAAAGCAACTGGAATTTTTTTATATTGCTGGGCAAATGTAGAATGGTACACCACTTTGGAAATCAGTTTGGCAGTTCCTTATGAAGTAAAACTTATACTTGCCGCATACCCCATCAATTCAACTTCTAAGTATATATAAAAAAAGTAAAAGCATTGATCTACACAGACACTTTTACATGAATATTCATAGTATCTTTTTTCGTAATAGCCTAAAACTGGACACAAACTAAATTCCATTAACAAATAAATGGCTAAACAAATCATGGTTTATCCGTACAATAAAAGATTGCTTGATGATAAAATCTCACAGACAATTGAAAAACATACTATGGATTTAAAATATATGCTGAGTGAAAGAAGTCAGACACAAAGAAATACACACTCTATGATTCCTTTTATGTGACAATTTAGAAGATAAAAACTAATCCATAGTGACAGGAAAGTGATTAGTATTTACATCTGGTGGTTGAGGAAAGGGAAGACCATTAATGATATATAGTCATGAGGGAACTTTTGGGAGAAATAGAAGTGTCTCATACTCTGGTTGGATTGGTAGGTGCACTGACTTATACGTATAACAAAATAATCAAAATATGCTATAAACTGGATATACAGTATTTTGTTGTGTTTCTACTAAATCTCAATAAAATTGATTTTTAAATTACTAGAGGTTTTAAAGATGGACCAAGATGACAACAGAAAATGCTCTCCACGTTTTTTCTAAAAGAAACAGCTAACAGTTCATCACTAAATTGACATTAGTACAAGAATTCTACAACACAGTAGTGAAACTGAGACATCCCATCTCTTCTGATACCAAATAAGACTGCATCGGAAAGGATACCCAAGGAGATCAATGCAGCTCTGTGATTGAAGAAGGGTAGAAAAGGCCTCACACAGGCTGCCACCACCACAGCCTAGCCCAGGCAGAGTTCACAAGGTTGCCTCAGAATAGAGGTTATGGGGTGAAACATGTGGTTGGCCTGGTGAAACTCAAAGAGGAAGGATTGAGGACAGAAGTCTGGTCTCCACCAGGGTTGGACCACAGCAAGGAGGACAAGAGAGAGTGTGCACTTCCCCACCCCAGCCCTCACGATGTTACATAGTGAAGCATACCAACAGCACAGCAGATAGTCTGCCTAGAATAATGTTTGGAATTCAAGAAAGGAGGGTTGACTCCAGTGCTGCGCATGTTAATTAGCCCCACCCTCAAACCACAATAACTACCCATGCACAAGTTATACACCTCCTCCATTCAGTGGCTATTTACCTGACTGACAAAGTAAGTCTCTTTATTATCTTCAAGAGTCAAAAAATGATAATAACAAAGCAAAATCTTAGCACCACCTTCTGATAAAGCAAAAGAAAAGCTGCTCAGTTCCAAGTTTCAAATGAGGAGAATTTAAGATTATCCGAGACCTCCATAGTATGGCAACACAAGGGGCAATGACAATACTCCAGAAACCAAATTCAAGTACATTTTTTTAAAGGAAAGGTACAGGTAGGGATGGATGTGAGCGGGCAAACAGGAAGGAAGGAAGAGAGAAGAGGAGAAAAATCTTTATTATTTTTTTTATTTAGTTTTTCACATTTGTCACATTTGTTGTTTACCCTGGCCCCAAGTCTTGAACTCTGGACCTTGGGATGTATGTGGGACTGCTCCAAGGTGTACTAGACCAGTTCACCAGGGAATACCCAGGAAAATTTTATCTTTTTAGTGAAAATAATTCAAAGTAGGAATCAAAGAAATTCAAAGAGGTACAAGAAATTTCAGAAACAGATCAAAGAATTATAAGAGGACTCAGCAAAGCATGTCAAAGAAATACAAGAGAAACCAACAAAACAACTTAGAAATACAAGAGAAGCCATCACAAAAAGTCAAGAAAAAAATACAATTAATGAACAGAAGGCAGAAATTTAAGCTTTAAATAAGAAACTGAGATTTGGAATATAAAGAAGGTTATAAACTACATCAAGAGTACTAAAGAAAGCCATGGAAGCAGAATTGACCAAATGGAGGAACAGATTAGTAATCAGGAGGCTATAAATATAGACGACAGAACAATGAAAAAGATTAAAGAAATAATCCAAGAGCTATAGAATTCATTAGGAAAGGCAGCATAAGAATGATAATTGTTCCTAAAGAAGAAAACAGAGAGAAGGGAACAGAGAATTTACTAAAAATGATAGCTGACAACTTCCCAAACCTGGAAAGAGAACTTAACATACATGTCAATAAAGTCAACAGAATACCTGGATGAAAAGAACCCTATACCCAGATACATAACAGTGAAACTATCGAAAGTTGAATACAAATAAAAAATATTAAAGGTAGTAAGGGAATAAAAGCAAGTAATATAAAAAGATACTCCCATCAGGATATCATCAGACTTCTCAACAGACATTCTACAGGTCAGGAGAGAATGACATTCAAAATACTCCAAGATAAAAAGTGCCCATCAAGAAGACTATATCCTGCAAAACTCTTTTTAAAAGAGCAATAGACAGTCAGAAAATGAAAGTAGAAATGATAGTAACAAAACTTCATATTATAATCACCCTGAATGTAAGTGGACTGAACTCACCAATCAAAAGGCACAGAGTAGCTGGCTATAGTAAAAAAACAGAACTCAATTATAATCCAATTACAAGAGACCCACTTAAGCTATAGATGAAAAAAATAGACTTAAGTGAAGGGATAGGTACACCCTGGTAAGCTAGGGTTAGTCCACTGCAGCACAGTCCATATGCATCCCAAGATCCCCGGTTCAAGGCCATGAGCCCAGGTAAACAACCAAGATGAACAGCTAAATAAGTAAAATGCTTCTTCTTCCTCTCTTCCTTCCTGCCTGCCTACTCACCTTCATTCCTGCCTGTACCTTTCCTTAAATAAATAAATAAATAAATACATGCATAAGCACATAAAGTGAAGGGATGGAAAATAATGCTCCAAGTCTATGGAGAATTTTAAGAGTTTAGAACTGTTATACTCAATTCCAATAGACTTCCAGACAAAAAGAAACAAAAACCAAAGATAGATAATACATAATGAAGAAATAATCAATAATCAATAACAATTTTATATGTATGTGTGTGTTTTATGAATGTATGTGTATATATATACATATATATATATATATGCACCCCACACAGGAGCATCCAAATATATAAAGCAAATACTAATGTATCTAAAAAGTAATATTGACAGCATCACATAATAGCATAATAGTAGGGAACTTTCACCACACTTACAGTAATGAACCACCCAGACAGAAAATTAACAAGGAAATAATGACCTTAAGTGATAAATTAGATTGAATGAACTATTAGACTTAGTAGATATCTGCAGAATCTTTCACACCAAAACAATAGACTTCACATTTTTTTCAAGTGCTCATGGAACATTCTCAAATATAGACCATACACTGGGACCAAAAAACAAGTCTCAATAAATTTACAAAAACTGAAATCATACAAAGCATCTTTTCAGATCACAACAGCATGAAACTAAAAATTAACCAAAAGAGAAAAGAGGGTAAAACTCAAATCTATAGAGAATAAATATGCTACTGAACAACTAGTCAAGGAGGAAATCAAAAGTGAAATTTAAAAATATACTTAGAATTAAATGAAAATTTAGACACCACTTACCAGAACCTAAAGAAGAAAAAAGTAGCACTAAGAGGCTGCTTATAGCAATACTGGCCTATGTCAGAAAACAAGAAACATAACAAACAGCCTAAGATTATAAACCTAAAGGAACTAGTAAAGCAAGAAATATAATCAAAGTTAGTAGAAATATATACACCAAGGTAGTAGTTATTATTTTATAATAAAACTACTGCAGAAATCAACAAAATATAAATAAAAACTATTTGAAGAATCATTGGCACCAAGAACTAGTTTTTTAAAAAGATAGACAAAGCTTTAGTCAAACTCACAGAGTAGCAAATAGAAACAAATGAGGAAAAGTTACAATAGAGACTACAAAATTACAAAAGATCAGAAGAGTATCATGAACACCTGTATAAAAACAAGCTGGGTCATCCAGAATAAAGGACAAATTTTTAGAAACATACAACAATCCAGGACTAACCAGGAAGAACTAGAAAACTTGAGCAGACCAATTTGCAAGTAAGGAAATTGAAATAGTAATTTTAAAAAAAGAACTCCCAGAACCAGGTGATTTTACCAGTAAATTACAATTGTTCAAAGAACCAATACCAAACCTTCTTAGTCTTTTCCAAAAATATTGAAAAAGAAGGCACACTTCCAAATATCTTTAGGAAGTCAACATTATCTGATATTAAGACCAGGCAAGGACATCACAAAAAAAAAAAAAAATTCTGACCAACATCACTCATGAATATTGATGCAAAATTCCTCAGCAACATACAAGCAAATCAAAGTCAATACTCATCAAAAGAATCATACGCCACAATCAAGTGGGAATCATTCCAGGATTGCAAAAATGGTTCAACATAACACAAATCAATAAATGTGATACACACATTAAACAAAAGCACAAACTTATGACCATCTCAATAAATGCAGAAAGAGCTTTTGATAAGATTCAGTACATTTTTATGTTAAAATCTTCTACAAATGGGTATAAATGGAATATACCTCAATATAATAAAGGCTATATAATGACAAACACACAGCCAACATTATACTCCATGTGGAAAAACAATAAGCTTTTCTTCTAAGATCGGGAACGAGGCAAGGATGTCTACTCTTACCAATGTTATTCAATGTAGTGTTGTAAGTCCTAGCCAGCAATTAGGTAAGAAAAGAAAACAAAAGGCTTCCAAGTTGGAAAAGAAGTTAAAGAAGCAAGCCATACACTGGGGCAGGAGTGTGTGGAGGGAAGCAGCCAGTGTGAACAACTCTCTTTCTTTCTGCCCACCTGCCTACTTGCCTTCATTCCTTCCTGTACCTTTCCTTTAAAAAAATTAAGAATGAAAATTCCATATGGTATTATTTCTGGTTATTTATCTGAAAAACAATTGAACAAGACATATGCACCCCTGTGTTTATGAAGCATTGTTTACAGTAGGTAAGAACTAGAAAAAACCTAATTGCCTCATCAACAGATGAGTGGATAAAATGGATGTGATATACATATATATGTATATATATATACACACATATATATGTATATCTACAATGCAATAGTACTCAGCTATTTAAAGATGAAAGACTGCCATTTGCAACAAAATGAATGGACGTAGTGCAAATTATACTTAGTGAAATAACTTAGGAGAAAGAAATATTATTTTACTCATATGTGATATGAGGAAAGAAATGAGCCAAATCAAACAAAAATAGATTTTAGTCTTAGAAACAAACTAGTGATTGTCAAAAGGGAAGGGGCAGAGAAATCAGGTAAAAAGGATCAATTTATTGTGAAGGACAGAACTGGACTGTTTGTTGTAAACATCACTGTGTACATTTGCCATAGTGTCAAAGAGTCCTTGGTACATGCCCTCTTCTTCACTCTTTGGGTTCCAGCCTTGACTAGTGGTTCAGATCTGGGAAACTGAACACCAAATCATAACTACATATTGGGGCAATTCCTGTCAACATCCCCAAAAGCCAACTTTAACTTTTGGTTATACAGATTGAGTAATACCTTTGTCAGTTGCCTTTATATTTTGCCCCTAGCAACACTGTTTTCTATTAATCAGTTCCATGAGTCTTTGCATGTCAGGTCCATTCATTACTCTTGTCCTTCCTATGCATTGCAATTATTTCATTCGCCTAGTTTCAAATGTTAAGTACCACCACCCGTTCTCTATTGTGTTTGTGTGTTGGGTGGGAGGCAATGTTCTATAACCAGTGAACCCATTTCTGAAACAGTGTTTTCTACAGTCAGCTCTAGTCTGCTAAGAAATGCTAACTAACACTGAACTTCTTATTGATGCTGGTGACTCTCTTGTCATGATCAGCTTCAATGCTTCAGTATAAGATGTATCCTCGGAGCATTATTGTCTGCTAGGTTTTTCAGCCTTACATAGTGTACCCACTCTAGCTATGCACTTCCCTGGGAGTCTTTTATTTCCTTCTGCCCTGTGCAATCATTACCCTGGTTTAATCTGTTTTAAATCATGCATCCTGGAAGAGTTTCCTAAATTAATAAGCTTCTTTTCCAAACAATAGTCTCTGACCCCTTTATTCAGCACCCCTTGATACTAATACCATCTATAATCTTCCAGTTAATGTCTATAAAATATGGCTAGTCCTGTAGCTCCTTTTTGGGGTTCAGTCCCTTTTCTTTCTTATCATGCTCAGAATGCTTCTGTCTACTTTTCAGCAACCTAACCCTCGTTATAAATCTAATGGCTAAGTGCGCAGGTAGAGCCAAATCCTGAGACAGGCACAAGTTGTCTTGTAAGATGATGTCTTTGAACAAGGAAGAGTGCTATCCCTTCACAGGGAGGAGTGAGGCTCTGGAGGATCAGGAAATCAGAGATTTGAGGGGTTGGGGCATCAAGCCAGATATCTCCATTCCTCAAGTTAAAGTCTTATTTTACTCAGTCAGAACCCTCATCTTGACCTTGCAGATATGCTAGGCTGAGAAGTTTAGTTACTCTTTTATTAGTTTCTGGGCCTGGTCTTTAACTTTCACAACTTTCCCTGAGGGAAGTAAGAGCTTCTTTATAAACTACTCAGGAGAACATATACCTTTTATCTCTAGCTTATCTGCTTTTGAAAACTTCAACTGAAGTAAGCCACCAAATTCAATTGTGTTTATAGTTACGACTTCTCTCATATTTTTTCAATGACAGATATGAACACCACCTAATATATTTTCTTCCAACAACTTCATACCATCCAGCTTCATCCCCTGTGATCATTAAATATTCGCACTTCCACCTTGTGTCAGGGGCTATATGTCCTCTACCCAACATTACCGGTATCACCTGTCACACTGAATTTCCCTGGAAGCAGATTCGAAGACGAAAATCATCATACAGGAGGTTTGCTATGGAGTGCCCTTAGATTCAACACCAGCTGATGGGAAGGAGAGGAAAGGATTGGACAGAGGGAGAAACTGAGTCATATGGGTTAGATGAAGATTTAATCGACTCTGGAGATTTCTGAAGATGGAATGATTCTCCAGAGATGTTTATAATTGGAGTGAGAAGGTTGAGTCTTTCTATCCCTGTGTCGAACTATCACAGGACGTGGACATCATGAGAAGGATGTGAGTATTGGCAAGAGGACTCTCCTTGGTGCACCCTGGTGACCTAACAGTTTAGTTCACTGGGCATAATCCTCATACATCCCAAGGTCCCTAGTTCAAAACCAGGGCCTATGAGAACAACTGAGATGAACAAATAAATAAAAAAATAAAAATAAAATTACTTCTTCCTCTCTCTCCCTGGCTTCCTACTCACCATCACTCTTGCCTAACCCTTTCCTTCAAAAGAAAGAAAAGGAAAGAAAAGAAAAGAAAAAGAGATGACTCCTCAGCTAGAGGCTGAGGTGGGGGCAACAGTTCCTTTATTCCTGAGGAGGAGCACATCATAGCAACCATCACCACTTTTCTTCTGCGAAACGACTAGCTTTCTGTCTGTGCCGACAGTATAAGATGAAGCCTTTTGCTTCTTAGTATCTTGAAGTCTTTGTGACTTCTTCACCTCCTAGAACTTCCTGGTCATAAGCTCTGTTGTGACCACAATACTGAGGTAGTTCTTTCTTCCTCTGCATCTTTTTTGTGGGGAAAACACTGGGGGATGGTCTTTCTCCTTTCTGTTTTGAATATGCTAGTTCTACGTATCACATTTTTACCAAGACCTGGGCTAATCCATATACATGGATTAACTATCATGAATCTCATTTAATAATTATTTTGACCATACTTAGAAAGCAAGAAAGCACCATTTTATGGAAAAGAAAATAGAGATTTAGTGAATAGTCTTTCCAAATCATACAACTAGCTCTTGATGAAATCTGTGTGGACTCCAAATTCCATGTTCTAGTGATGACACTCCTTATGAACCATCTGCCTCCTTCCCTCCCTATCTCTCAGCCAAGGATCAGTAAGTGCATTGTGGGCCACTGTTCTTAACCAAGCCCTATTATAACACCATATACTCCTAAACAATGCCCTTTTTAAGAGACATTATATTGAATAATTTTATTAAAGTTAAGGCCACTTCCTTATATTCCAGCTGTATTCAAACTCAAAACTCAACCTGTCCTCTGAAGTTCAGCTGAAATCTCCCTTCTACCTGTACCTTTCCTATTCCAGATAAAAATAACCAATCTGTATCTAACGAAGCTCTTCCACTAATGAGAACTGTTCACATTTTTGTGCCTCAATATCTGCACGTCTGTGTCTGCTCTCCTCAACAGATTATAAATATCATATGCATTCTTTCATATCACTATCCTACATAATGTATTGTACGTAGGAGACATCTCAAAGCACATCACATTAATCTTGTATTAGTGTCATGAATTGTTTAGAAATATGCTTTAGGGCCCTCTTCTTGTTACTCATTCTCTAATAATGATTCAACTTTTATCTTTTCTTAGGCTTCCCATGATGCTGAAATCCTTATCTCTCCTATATATTTCTCATTTTCCACTTTTATTATGTAACTCTTCTCTGGGAACCTCAGGCAATTAAATTAGTGGTGATTAACACAGCTGGTTGGAATATTTAAAATCTCTGCACATAAAGTATGGCCCACAGGCCACAAGCATGAGTATCAACTGGGAGCTTATAAGAACTTCATGTTCTGCCCAGGTGTGCTGAACCAGAATCTACCTTTTAATAAGGTCTTCAAGCAATTGCTATGAGTATTTAGGTTTGAGAAATACTGGTTTAAAAAAAACAATTTATTGGCACAGCTCTATACAAATTGCTATGTCTGGTACTTCATAAAGTTCTAATCATCCTGACCACATGAAAGGCAGGTAAGTGAAAGTAGTTCTATTTTCTAGGTGCGAAACAAGGTACAGATGTTCACACACCCAAAATCATTCTGCTGCTTATCAGTAACATTGGTCTTGGAACCCAAAGCTCTCTTCTTTGAAGATCTTTTTTCCAATCTTCTATTTCCAATGCAGCATCTGCTGTATTTACACTGCTGCTCCTCAGTAGTGACTGATAGAAGTTGGTGTCTAAAGTTTCTATCTCCCTGAGCATGTAGGCGAGATAATTCTGTGGTATGTGTTTTATAACATATCTCTGCAGGATTTATTTCCAGTTAGCCACGAAGGTAGCTAGCTAATAATCCACCATTTTTAGAGCCACTTTCCCTTCCCTGCTTCCTTGAATCTTCAAAAAAACACTGGTAATTAATCTTTATCTCAGACTCTACTTCTGGGGCAAATTAGCTGTGGGTAAGCAGAAAAGCAAAATGTTTCTAGGAGTGGTTTCTTACACCACAATGAAAGAAGCAGTAAGGACAGTTAACCGCCCTCATATCTGGTGAATATAACACCTATGAGAATAGTGAGCCCTGGCAGGCCCTAGTGGAGCAGCAGTTAGGTTAATCGTGTCCAAAGGACTCAGGCCACAAACTCCTGGGTTCCAGTCCTGGGCACAGGGAAAAAGCATCGGAAACAACTAAATGAAACTAACGTGTTTCTTCCTCCTCTCCTCCTGCCCACTTGCCTGCTACTGCCTTCATTCCGGCCTGCACCTTTCCTTTTAAAAAAAAAAAGTATAGTGAGATCTTTTTGTCAGAGTGGTGGCAGCTGAAAGATGAAATTTTGTGATATTTATTAAAATGAAATATTGTAGAGAAATACAAGAAAAAAGTTCAATTCAATCCTTCCCCAGAGGAAAGTGATAAATTGTCATTTTCCTTTAAGGGAATCTGTTATAAGGTGTTTAGACAGAATCTCTTATCTTTTGTTTACAGCTGTCTTCTATGGGAGGAATACATAGGTGCCTTTGGGGCATCCGTACTTTCTGGCACTCCATCCATGGGTTCATAAAGATAATGAAACCCTCATAGTGTAAACTGAAGGTCCCAACCTGACTGTGGCATAAATAAAGGTTTTAAATATGCTGGTGTTTGAAATCAGGGCCAGCTTCATGAACATGTGATAGCAGACACTACATTTGGTTTAAATGCTCTGCTTGAAATCCTTAATAATTGTGAATGAACACCCCACATTTTCATTTTGTACTGGGCCCTGAAACTTGTGTAGCTAGTCTTGATTGTACTAATTAAAAATCATTTGAAATAAGGATTTTCATGACCCAAGAAAGAGAAATCAAGTTAAAATAACTATGAGGGTTGGGAAACAAATATCTTGGGGGAAAACTAAAACCCAAAGTTAGAGTTCCTAGAAGCTTTTGGAAATTGTCAATAAAGGTTCTCAGCATAGAGAACAGAAGGAAAGCAGTGGCACCCAAGTGTTCTTCTTGCTTCTCAAATTTACATGTGCATAGGAGCAGGCATAGCTGTGATTCCTGAGACTATGTTTGACTTTGAGCCAAGGAAGGTTCTGGTGATCAAGAAAACCAGAACCATAAAGAATCAGGGGCTTGAACTAGTATTCTCAACAGGCAAGTAGACAGCCTGTATTTACAAGGAAATACATTCTAATACTAAGGAAAGCATTCACAAAGAATTACCTCTTTTCCTGTACAGTTTTTCATAACTTAGAGTCTTCTCTTTAATCCTTACATTAACAAACCTGCAAGGCAGGCGCTATTCCTGTCCCTATGTTACCAGTGAGGAAAATAAGATTATGTAATTACCAAGGCTCCTACAAGTGAGACCCCAGAGCCCAAATTCTCAATTACAATATATAACTCCCCTCTCAAGTAAAACAGCTTTGTACTCTAAGAGGATTGAAGAAGCAAATATTGTGCTGAAAAGACCTGGGTGGAGAAGTGAAAGGGGAAAGGCTGTCTCCAGTGGAGCAATCCTTAGTGCAGCAAAGTTCCCCATTCCTCCAGGGGTGGGGTTGAGATGAGGGCACAGAGAATAAACAGCCACAGACTTTGGGGAGCCTGTGCGGGGTTTTCCTGGGCCTATTTTGCTTCACAAGCACATTTTTCCATAGATTTTCATGCGACTGCCTCAGATTATGGTGGTCTTCAGACAGCCTACTGCATGTGTGATTCAGCTGAGGAAGTGCAAAGGTTCTCTGGGGAGAAAGGGGCTCTGTGAAGAAGCTTAAGCTCCTGTTGCTTCAACCCTGTGTGACTTTACTTTCACAGATTTTAATTTAAATATAGAGATTATCGCTACATATTTTGCACTTATGTGCAAAAAGAAGACAAGGTTCTGCAGTCAAAAATAAAAATGCAAAGACCATTGCTATGGGCTGTCACTTCAAAACAACTGAGATGAATCATAGGTGGATCATGTGGCCTTCCCGCTCCTCTCCCAAATACAGCTCATGTTCGATGTGGGTCAATAGAGATAAGATGACATTAGTATTTGGTGTTTGGGGAACCCAGGGTGGAACATATTTGAATCTTCTCTATGCCAAAATTTCACTCACTAAGTTTGTTCCTACCATAGGAAACATTTCTTTTAATTGTTTGCATGAGGTCCTTTCAGAAAAATTAAAAGGAAAATTCTTTCAGGGCTGACCTAAAAGTCTTCCATAATGCAAGTGGCTTGAACTCCACACAGGAGTTGAAATTAATTTCTCCTTTCTCATTTTGCAACAGCATCCAATAATTATTTGATATGCTGGTATTTTCCAGTAAACATAATGAAGCCTACCCTCAGTGGGTTCACAATCTGCTCAGTAACAGGATCTCAGTAATTATCTGTACCTGTCATGGCAATGCCACATTCAACCTCATATTTCAGAGGCAGGAGAGAGTCCAGGCAACTGTAAAATTGAGGAAAGAGCAGGGGTGGGGTGGGGGAAACTCCCCCATCGCTCTGAGGTTCTTCACTGACTGGATAAACAAATTAACATCAGACAGAATTTTCAGGAGAAAAATCCAAATTTAATGGCATACATATGGAGAATTTATATGACTATACATATAAGGTAAAAGGAATGGGCCAAAGACTTATACCCTGTACTGAGGACGAGAAAGGGGATATGTGTGTTAAGAGAGAGGAGGGAGTCCTCACAAGGAGGGGGATGACTTCATATGACCTCCAGATATTTCTTCTGCCTTAAGATGTTTCCTCTGAGATGTTTCCATCTCTAGAGATGATTTTATATCTGCTTCTATAGTAAGGATAACCGTAGATACTCTTAAACTTTAACTCTCAACTTTTGACTCCAATATGTGACACATATTAGAAAAAGCCTGCTCTAGATATCTTGGAAAAGCCCCCTAGCTGAACAGCATGGGGGCTCCATCTGAAAAAAAAAAAAAAAAAATTGGCAGCCAGATTTGGTCTTAACAGAGTTGCAACCCACTAACTGGCCACGTAATTCCATGTCCCAAGAGAAGATAAAACAATAGCTCCAAAGAGGTACAAATAACATGAATAAAATCCACAAACCTTGAAAGGCCTTCTTTGAAGGAACCTGGTTTTTCAATACTTTCCTCTTATCCCACATGCTCTTCAACAGCTGGATCTGTCAAATTCTGTAGACCTTTGTTTATGATTCAGATAGACTTCTGTATAATTCAACTCGAATTTTAAGATGAAAGCACACACTTTTATTCATATAATTCTAATAAAAACATCTGTCAGCAAACAGTGTTTGTAGAAGCAGATGTGTATGACCATCTGGGGTAATCTAATTATTTACTAGAACATAAACATTTAAAATTTTGTAAAACATACGGAGTTAGAAATGTGTGTCCCTGTCTTTTGTCTACCAGTCTATTTAGGAATTTAAAAAGTGCACCTATTTCCAAAAAACAAAACATTGGAATGCTGACTCACTAATTGGCAATACTCCTGCAGACAATATGTATTAGAGAAGACATCAAGGATGACTTATGACATGTCAGCTCTGAAACAATTGCTTATATTATTTATTCAAATAATCAATAGTTTAGAAGCTGACATATCTTAAGTAATACTTGGTATTAAGGAAAATAAACCAGAAATAAAAAGAGAAGTATAGGATGGTTTCACTCATATGTCAAATATAAAGAAACAAAACAATGAACAGAAAAACACACAACAAAATTCATAGGATACAAGACAGTAGAATGAAGGAGTTAATACAGTGCTAGTGAAGGGCATTAGAAGGGTGTGCTGTGTAATGCACACAGATTGAGGTGTGAATTAAATATCCTGAGAATTATACAGTTATGTAAACAAAAGAAATAAAACAAAAATTTAACACAAAAAATGAAACTGCCATGTTTTTTTATTTCCTTACCATTTTCATTATTTTATCTTTTTCCTCCTTTAAAAAATTATTGTGGCAAAATATAAATAATGTAAATTTATCAGTATTCCTTAAATTATGAAAATAGGTACTGGAAATATGAAATGCTAAAATTCAGACTCTTGACATTTTTGTTTTCCAACAAGCACATAAAATATCAAAATACATCAGAACCTCCTATCTTGACATATTCCAGTTTTAGAGTGTATGTCTTCTTTTGTTCTAAATTAGTCTCTTAAATAACAAGGAGTAAAACATCAACTAATCACCTATGAACCTGGGAACACAATCATAAGAATTGTTTTTAGATATTCAGCTAGTTGTACCTCTTATGTTATCTTGCATATTATATTATTAAAGGAGATTTCTGGATTCCAGAATCTCTTCCACATCTTACTATTCATTTAAGAACAGTAATTGCTCTCTCCACAAATATATATTGGCATATTTAAAGATCCATTTAGAGCCTTTTCACAAATTGGAGGGAAGATACTTCCTCCTCTGTATCAGGAATCACTTAACCATTAAGGCAGAGTGAAGGGATGTCTCCAAGCAACTAACCCATCACAGAAGCGATTTAAGCAGAGACAAGATAACCTGCTGGGAATGTGGTCCAGTGACAGAGAAGCATCAGTAATATACACTATAGGGACTTGACCTAGATGACCAGCACTAGCAGAAGACACAATGGAAGTGAACAAGAATTTCATTCTTGTGTTGTCTCCAAGACATTCCATACAAATTTGTCAAATAGAAAGTGAGCAATCTCTTAGATGTTCAGGTTCCTCTACAGAGTAGAAAGTCTTTCTCAGCTGCAGGGTCCTGGGTATCCATACGGCACAAGAAGACACTGATTGAGAATCAGTCCTAGGTTCTAGTTACTGGCAGACTCCATGACTTTACAAAAGTCACTTAGCTTCCCAGGCATCGTTTTCTCAAATACAAAGCCAGGAAAAAAAAATGCCAGATGGCTTTCATGTCTGTTACATGGTTGGTTGGTTTGTTTAAAGGAAAAATACAGGCAAGAATGAAGGCAAACAGGCAAGCAGGAAGAGAGGAGGAAGCATTGTAACCATTTCATTTAGTTGTTCATCTTGGTTGTTTCCTCTGGTCCTAAGATTTAACCCAGGTTTTTGGAATGTATGTGGCTTGGGCTGGACGGAGGCAGTGGACTTATCCACGTGACCACCATGGCATGCCAATGCTATCATTCTTTACCACCTTCCCATTCTCCCTGGGCAACAAAACTTGTTTAAAATTCTATTTTTCAAGTTTCTTATTCAATAAATACCAAATAATCCAAGATACTGTAGTCATCTTGAATCTGGATGTTGAGGTCTTTTTGGTCAAATGAGTGGGTGACTTTTGAAAACAGCTAATGATGGGGGCTAGTGCCAGGAGGCCCAAAATTGAGAGTCTAGAGTCCCACCCCAGATTTCTGGGGAGAGAGGGACTGGAGTTCAAATTCAATCACCAATGGCCAGTAAGTTAATCAACAGTCCCTATGTAATGAAACCTCTATAAAAACCCAAAGGGAAGGGCTTTGGAGAGCTTCCATATTGGGGAACCAGACACTTTCTGGGTTTCCTGGATGATCTCAATTTGAGCCTCACCTTCCTATCTCTTCATGTGGCTGTTGATTTGTATCCTTTTGTAGCATTTGTGATCATGGGTGATCTAGTGACTAAATATGTTTCCTGAGTTTTGTAGTCATCTTAGAAAAATAATCCTGAGACCCTCAAATCTGTAAGTGTTAGCAGACTGGGCTTGCCACCGACTGCCATCTGAAGTAGAGCGCAGCCTTGGGAGAGTGAGTCCTTAGCCTATGCTACCTTTAAGAATGTGGTATCAGAATTTAGTTGAATTTTGGACACTCTACTGGTAACTGAGAATTTCTTGTTGGTGCAGGAAAACTTCTGCACACACTTAAGTTGCCACATACCTGAGAATCTAAAGACACAGTTACTAACATCACTCATAGCTGAATATGGCTGGATAACATGTCTGACCAATAATGTGCAAGCAGATATGTTAGATGGAGGTTTCTGGGGTCTTCCTTAACAGACAGTGGGAAGGTTCTTTCTGATCTTCCTTCATCATGTTTTCTTCCATCTGCTCCAAGAAATGAGACTTTGAGATTGGAACTCAGCCACTGCAAAGGCCACAGAGTGGGGAGAGCCACTCCATGAGCAAAGAGGCCTCTGGGAGAGAGACTGGGGAGCCAGCACGCAGCTGTGAGCCACCACCATCCGAGCACAACTGCAGGAAAGCACATTTCTGTCTCATGGAGAGCACTCTTATATTGGTTCTTAGATATTCATCTTATCCTAAGTGGTATAGTATTTTCCAAACAAAAATACATTCTTTTTCCCAGAAGGCTCTTAAGGGGTTATTTTCTGGGTGGATTTTGGAAAGGTGGGGTAGGGAAGAATTTTTTTCTGAACAGGTGGGTTATCAAAGGTTGTCCCTTGGTGTGACTGCAGCCTCACTCAGTACTGTGGTACAGTAACTGTCATTAGAAAGTCACAGATATTTTTCCTCAGTTATAATACTGCTGGAGCTCCCAGCAATCTGGAGATCTTTATTAGTTATGTGTCCAAATCATACCCCATATTTTAAAGATGCTTCTCTGTTCTTGTGGTTTTAACTGAAAATTCCAGAGTTACGTCCCCTGGTTTGCTATTGAGGAACTTAAAAAAAAATTCTGAAGCACGTCAACCCCTTGACGTGATACTATTGGTCCTTAGTGATGGTATGCGCAAAGATCCCTAACACTCTGTGTCTTTGCAGAGGATGTTTTGGGATGATTGTCTTTATTAGCATCAGATAACTTCAAATGTGTTGGGGCTACACACCAGGACTTTTAGATTATCCTCTCTTTTTCAACCTGCTCTGAGCACAGCTGGTGACTAGAATCAAAAGCTTACTCAGGGATTACACCGTGAAAAACAGCTATGCAGCCCAGGATGGCCTTTGTCATTTTCATCACACACAGAGCATAGGCACAGATAATCAGATCAGAGCTGAGTCTTATAAATAATGACACAGCCAAACCTGGACACACTGTAGACTCTGAGCCCCAAGCAGATGATCAGAATAGACGTTTTTACAGAGTGATCCTTGAGTTGTCTCTATTGTGATTGCTGACTGTCTTTGGGGCCTCTTTCTAGATTTTTCTTCATTTCTGAAGATGCTATCAAGCTTCCACATGCTTTCATCTCCTCTTTGCAACCTAGTGTTGGGACAATCTGGCTTTTTCTTTCACTGAGATTAAACGCCTTCCAAATTCTTCATATTCTTGCTTCTTGACTTTAAATATAACATCTCCTAAGTGAAAAAGCTAGTCACAAAAGATTATATTCTACTTAAGTTGAATGTCCCAAATATGTAAATTTATAGACAGAAAGTAGATTTGTTTTGCTTAGCACTGAGGAAGTGGGGGACAAGCGGAGTGTGATAGCTAAAGTATCCAGGGTTCTTTTTGAGATGATGAAAATGTTTAAAAGTTAGCTGTGGTGGAGGGTGCACACTTTTCAATTCAGTGAGAACAGCTGGATTGTACGTCTTAAATAGATGAAATGTATTTGTTAATTAGAGCTCATGAAACTGTTAAATACCATACAGCAACTAGGGTCTGGAGAAATGAACACTAAGCATACAGTTCCCAAGTGAGGGTCATTTTGTTTAATCTTTGTTGATATCTGCATCAAAATTTAAAAGGCATCTCACACAAAAATCCAGTTTTATGACATAAGAATCTCTGGTATCAAGGCTCCATATTCCTTATGGGGGACAAGGGCTTTGCTCTTAATTACTTGAACCAGTTGAAATGAGACCTGAGTTCTCCCAGGCACCTGGTCATGCTGACTTGTCTTTATTTATCGAGTGCATATTAGATATCATGTAACCTCTCTCTTTCCTCCTATCTCCAGATTAACATCTCAACAAACCTCTACAATCTCTTTCTAGCTTTTCATTTATATTATCATAAAAAATCTCAACTTAACAGTCTTCCGTTGATTCTGTTACTTTCTCAAGTCAACGGTTTTGTTTCTCCTTCATTTTTCACCTATCAGCATAACCTATGTTCACTGCTTTTTCTTCAACTCCTACTCCTTTAACTTTGCACAATTTTGACTTTTCTTACTCTACTGAAACTCATGTATTAAAGGTCATGTGGAAATAGTACAAGTTACCAGATCTAATACCCTTTTTCAATTCTCACTTTCCTCATTGGTTTGACTTTTTTCTGTCTAGAAAAATGTAAAGGGGAAAAATACACACAATCTCTAATATAATAGTTTTAAAACTCTGTGGATAGTGAGTTTTCTTTTTTTTTCCACAGACAGAACCCCTATGACATTTTAGGTATCTCCTTCAAGGATTTCCCTCCTTGCAGATATTGAGGCTGATCTACTCATTCACAAATCACTAATCCAGTGAAGCTGCGTAGACAAAGCCCCTGTCCTCATGTAGTTTATAGGCTGGTGGAATAGTGGATAAATGTATAGTTTCTAATGGGACAGAACTTCTAAAGAAAGAGCATGATTCTTAAAGACCACACTTGGACAAAGGAATGTGACCTAGATTAAATGGGTGATGGAATCTGGAAAGACTTTTCTGGGGGAGTTATGTTTGCTTGTTTGTCCAGTGAACTTCAACTCAACTCATCCTTATCTTTCTCCTCACTTCCTTTCTACAAGAGGAAAAGCTATCGATATATCTATATATATATAGATATATATCTAGAGAGAGAGAGAGAGAGAGAGAGAGATTCCACGAAAGAGGGGGAAAAAAATACCAAAACTAGCCTTAGACAAAGGGACTAAGAAAACAGGAAGAAACTAAAGAGATTACATAGGGCCTCCTAAATCATAGTAAGAGTTTTGTTATTTATTATAAAAACAAAATTAAGATATTGAGATTTTTGAGACTTACAAGCAAGGAAGATAACATTGCTACTCTTATTTTTTTTTAATGCTTCAGTTGATTTTTTTTTTTTTTTTTTTTGAAAATCAGTGCAAGAGCCAGAGAAGTGAGAGAGGTTCCAGTTAGAAGGCTAATAATGAGGAGCAGGTAAGAGTTAGTGGCTGCCTGATTCCACAGAGATTTAGATAGAAAGTCAATAGAAGTAATATAGATTTTGGAGACACCATCCAACCATGAGAAAAGTTCATGACTTTCTCCTCATTCAAAAAGAAAGTACTCTCTAGCTCACGACTGAAGATACTGTTAGTCATGATGTTGTCAGGGTTAGAGCTCTGGAGGTAAGGAGCAAAGGCTTAAAAATACTTTCTTCCAGATGAACTGAGTAATCTGTGTCAGGTTCTCTCATCTCCCCTTCAGGTCAGAAGGCCGAAGGAAAGCCAGGTTGGATGTGTCAGGTTATTAGGACTATGAGCTTAGGCCTTGAGCTAAAAGAACAAAGGTTGCTCTTGTGGTTTAACCATCAGTTCATCAGGATCACCTAGCAAGGTGTAGCTTCCTCAGCCATTTGGGGACTGAATGGGGATTAGTGTAGCTTGAAAGGAATGCAAAGTCCTTCAGAGGTCACATTCCATCCTTTATTTGCCAACAGAAGTTCTCCTTGCTCCTTTGTTCCTACTAACCACATGGTGTCACAAACATGATTCAAGCATGACCACTGTTTAAGCTATTGCCTCTCATAGCAAAGAAAAGATAGGAGAAGGGATAGAAAAATAATTGTCCTGAGTATATACTTACTCTTTTTGAGATAAATTACTCCTTCCCCTTCACTTCCTTTTTCACTTCAATCCAGGCCTGCTTGCACAACACTTGGTGGTATTGAGTTGTCTTTTCCCTGGATCCTTGATGCAGTTGCAGTAAGGATGCAAAAGATTATAGGGCTTTGTTGTTACTTCACTAGATTAAGCAGCACACAGATTAGATGTCACATTGACTGGCAGAGAAAGCACAAAGAGATCATCCCCACAAGATCCTTTTTTAGAGTGTTTCTTCTGCTAGAGGAAATGAAGGCACTGAGAACAGCCGTCTATATGAAGTATACTCTTCAGAGGCTACATGGTTCACTTGATGTTTGTTGTCGTTATTATTTGCTTTGTCTTACTTGGTAGTTCATTTTGGTTTTTGTTTCTATTTTTTGGAATTCAGTGAACCCCCTCCTTCCTATTTTTCCCCTTTAAGACTAAGTCGCAACCAAGGACCCTTGGGGAATGGGCCAAGGATGCATCCTAAAGCTGAAGGGCAAGAAGACACTTTACAGTGGAGGTGCATTCCATGTCTTTGATTTAGAGCAGTGCATTCAAGTGCAGAGTCAACACAAACCAAAAGTATTGCTCCATGGCTTAATTTATATTTTAAACATTATTCCTCAAAAACTGAGTTGTGGTCACAATAGATGGCTACCCAGGGTTTGTATCTCAAACAATGATCAACACTTCCAAGTCCTTTCACCACATAATTCTCTTCATGTCACCTTGTTCTATTTCCCCTTCCACCATCATGGCCTATCTTCATTAGACAGTTGATGAAACCAATAAATTCAGAACAGAGATCATTACAGTTCATGTCCATGTACTGGTATTGTTCCAATATTCAGAGAACAGAGAAATTAGCTTTTTTTTCTTTAGTTGCCACCTGAGATCCAATTAATCTTACAATTCCAAAACTTTCCAAAAATTAGAATTATCTTTGAAAGATGAATTTTAACGGTATGGAAAAGTTAATTAAATGGAAGCTATGGCTAAATTTGACTTTCTGGGGCTCAAGCATGCAGAGGAATCAGCTGAAAGAAATGAGAAGAAACATTATACATACAGCCAAAAATTCGACACACTGTCTGGGAAAGCTGTGGGCAGGAAGGAATTGCCTAAATGAAAATGGAAAATTCAGTCATGTCTACCTCTTGGCAAGTGAAAGGAGACAAGTAGGATACTCTGATCTGCTTTCCTCCAGACTTGGTTTAATGACAAAAGTAAGGTGCTATACTGGGCATCATTCTCCAAATAGCTCAACTTCAATTGCCCTCAATCCTAGAACACTTTTAATGACAGCTGTAACTTATGTATGTCCTGAATCTTAATGTGTTCTAAAGTTTCTTCCTTCTCCAAAGACATCAAAATTCAAAGACATTCAACTGACTGAGCAAACTTTGCTGATTCACACCATGGCTTCTCACTCCATACAATATGCAGCAAACATTAGCACACAAGACAAAATCTCAACCTGGTGATTCTCCTGAATACTTACATGTTACTCACTCTGGTCCTTCCCAGAGACTGATTCCCAGTATACTTAATAAGAAATTGTCAAAGCAGAGTTGCAAAGATAGATGTTTACATTTAGTAAATTAACATGTTAAACACGCTAGATTTCACATAATTGTGCTCTTTACAAAGTAACAAAAATAATTCCGGCTGTGTAGTATTATCATGAGGTAACTACAAAGTCACGTGAAAAAATACCTTATCTCACTCTGGTTCAGGATCTTTGTGACAATACGTATAACCCCATTTGAACTGAATTTGACACATTTTGTGACCTGAGGCCTCAGTTAGCAACCATAGATTTCTGTATGGTCATTCTGGGAGAAAATTTGCAATTCCTGCTCTCGAAATGACACAGTAAAATCATATTTTTTTTTAATTTTTAGAGGACTGAAATGATTCAATTTGATGAGAGAGAGCTATTCTTAAAATGAGGATATTGATCTTTGTGCTGTATATCAACTATATCTCAATACAAGTGGTTAAAAATCCAAGATGTTGGCAAGAAAAATATTTTCATGTTTGCTAAGGTATATAACATCTCTGGCCCTGCTGTTTCATGAATTGATGTGGTTCTTGTGCCTGACTTACTGGGTATCTCATGCTGTGTCAGATGAATATTAGTGTAAAAGAATTGAATAACCAGGTGATATTTATCAGTGACTTAGAATTCCCTTGTGTACACAAGGAAAACAAGAAAAGTTCCTTGGACAAAAGACATGGGCAGTGACCTCCATATTGTGACTCACCACACATGCATATTCAACACAGCGTCTCTAAGAGAGGGGAAAGAGTGACTTTTGATGGCTAGCTTAGCAGTCGTATTTCCCTAGCTTCAGTAGAATAAGTCATCTTTCCATCTGTAAATAGAAGACATTAGCTTCATGTAAGCTTGCTGTATGTGGGTGTGGTTTGGGGGTAATTTTGTGGCTTGATGGAAATTTTGTGGGCGATGTTAAAGACTAGGAAGAAAAGAATCTAGACAGCAATTGAAAATGAAGGCAACTTTGACACTACAGCTTCCAAATACAAACTGTAGTGCTGAAATGTGAGAGAAGGGTTCAGTCTAGCAGGTGACTAAGCAAAAATCACACGGAGTCTTGACGGCATGGGGTTTCTTCTTCTCAGTTGCTGCTAATACAGCAGCCCAGTACTGAAACTTCAGTGAGGCTTCCCTGCCTGGCTCTTCAAGCAAATGCAGCTTAGACTTCCTTTGTTCACAAGCTAGTCAACAGAACTCAGAATAAAATCTGGTTAGTTTGGTGTCTCACTTGTGGAACTAGTCAAAACAAGAAAAGGATGCTATTCTGGAATAGACCCCTTAATTAATGAAGACAAGTTTCATTTCTCCCCACCATCATCTCCTGCTTTGTTCATTCAATTACGCATTCAATCATCAGAAGAACCACAGGGATCCAGCTCTAACTTTCACTGAGTGTGTACTAGATGCAGGGCTAGTTATTGTGTGGGGAATATAAAGCCATAAAGTTTGACCTCTTCCTTCAGGACGCTCTCAACCTACATACATATTTTCAGAAAAGTTACTTTCCTTAGGGTTGCATGGAATAATGGATGCTTTGGTAGAAGAGTGACTCGAAAAAGGGAAATAAGGAATCTACTTAACTGGGATCTTCACAAAGGCTTATATCCACATCTATTACTGTATGCCTCACTCTATGTCATATAGCTTATCTCCTTTTTCTCCTTTAATTATCCAATACTATTTAAAGATTGAAAAACCAAGGATCCAAGAAACAAAGGAAAACACTGGAAGCATGAGACCTAGAGGCAGAGGCAGGTCTCAAGTTCAGATGGTTCTTTGCAGTTCTCTGACGCTTCTCACAAGCGATTGATTGTGAAGACAATACCAGGAGATAGCTGATATGTGGCCTGGTCATGTAAAGGAATGGCAGCAATGTGTGCAATGTGGCTAGAAAGGCTACAGATTATTATAGGTTATATACATTTAATAATTTACAGAAGTGATCGCAAGGGCCTCTCTGATCATAAGCAGGGTGGAGGAAATTGTTGAAAGTTCTATCAAAGTCCTACTTCCTGACTCCAGGGCCAAACACCAAGTGTTTGGCATAGAATCGGCATCTGGCAAATGTTTGAGAAGAATTGTTTGCTTTATCTGGAGTCATGGAGAGACTTGAAAGATGTCCACATTTTCAACTAGTTCAAGCTGTCTAATGTTTTTTTTCCCATCATTAGACATAGGATGTTAAGAAGAGTTTTATTCAATCCAACCGACAACAAAGATATTCCTTTGCCTCTATCAGAAGAATAGCTCTGTTCTTCACTTTTTCATTCCCCTAAACACCTACATATACATACCCCACACTCACAACTCCCATAAACCCAAAGCTTATGGCCCATGAGCTCTATAAATTTTGTTGGTAATTGAAATACAGAGAAGACAGTTTTTTATTAAAGTTTGATCATAGCTCCTTGGGGTTTGTAGGGAAGTTCCAAGTCCAAGGCCTTTGCACTGAGTGGCTCCAGGTGATAGTAAAATATATGCTTAACGCAGAAGAGAATAACCTCCCAAATTTATATACAGATTGGTAACTGCTTACTATAATTGCCACTTAAGAGACTGTCTCTTCTTTGTCTTAGGAAAGCAGTTTCTATAAGAGGAAGACACAGTCAAAGGTAAATCAATCTTTCTATTCCAGCAGAGCAACATGTGGGTCAAGGTCAAAAGTGCTTATTCAAGTGACCACCCCACTTCAAAGAAGCTGGTGGCTGTGGGGGATTCACAGAAGCAATTTACGGGAAATCTGAGTAACAATAGCCCAAGACCTATCCCCTCTCCAGCAGAGATGCCAAACACAAATAATGAACCAGGATTTAAACAGCATTCTAAGTATTCCCTGGTGGAATAGTGGTTAGGTCCACCACCTCTGGCTGAGCACAGTCTACACACATCTGAAGGACCTGGGTTCATATTCAGGGTGGGGAAACAACTGAGATAAACAACTAAAATAAAATAAATAAATAAAATGCTTCTTCCTTCTCGCTCTCCCTGCCTGCCTACCTGCTCACCTTCATTCCTGCCTGTACCTTTTCTTTAAAAAAGATAGCATTATAAATTTCAGAAGTTAAACATGTGTTTAGTTCTGTTCTCTAAGTCAGTAATTTTGTTTTGTAACTAGAAAAGCCATATTATAAGATTTTCATAGCATGTAAGGTTTATCCATAAGGAATTCTACCTGTTATATATAGCAAATTATATACAGCGATATAAATATAAATATGTGTATATATATAATTTCACACTATTTAAGGATGATTTCACCATATTAGGAATAATTCTCAAACTTTAACAAAATTAACCTGTGAAGTTTTGTTTTGTTTGAGATATAATTGGCATATAAAATTGTGTTAAAGCATACAATGTATTGATTTGATACATTTGTATATTATAAAATGATTATAGCTGTAGCGTTAGTTAACATTTCCATCATATTAACTAACATTTCCATCACATCACAAAATTACATCTTTTGAAGTGAGAACATTTAAGATCAAGTCTCTTAGCCACTCAGTTTTTACTTGAGTATTAATTATTATAGCCACAATGTTATGCATTAGAAACCCAGAATCTGAGAGAAATATACAGCTTTCCTAATCTGACCACTAGAAATTCTGGTCCAGTAAGTTAGACTTTAGAATCCACATGTGTAAAATTTTCCCAAAAATTCAAGTCCCAAAAGATCTAGAACACATTTTGCACAGCACTGCGCTGACTTCCCATCATTTTCATTGACCACTGTGTCCCACATGGCATGGCGTGCCTCATACACAATCAGTATGCAACTAATATGTATAGGCTCTGGAATCAGGATTTGAAAGATTTGCAAGTCCACTCTTCTTTAACTGATCACCTAAAATCTGAGTTCCAAAGTCCCTTACCTATAAAAATTGAATAGTGTCTGTCTCCACAGGGTTTTAGATTATCAACAACAGACAATTAAGCAACAACAGAACAATTCTGTCTACAGAGATGAAACAACTAGAAGAATATTAGATAGCTCATGACATCCAAAGAAAGGCAGTAGAACCAGGGAGAAGTTTTGGGGAACTGTGCAGCAGGAACCAAGATCTTGTCACAGAAGAAATTGAGTAGAGGTGTAGACTTTGAATCACTCAAGACTCAAAGTTTTGTGTGAGATTATGAAGGTTGTATCCTGAGGCTTGTGTCTTTCAGTTTCCGTAGCATAAATGAGTCATTACTGTCCCCTGAGAGTCAAGCAACAGTCAATTACTCCAAAATGAGAAATTTTGAATGCTAGGCAACTTAAATGTATTCTACAGTATGATTATCTCCATTTTAATTTTCTGTTAATGTATTTTTAACTGTTAAAGATTTTATTGAAGGAACATTGTATTATAACTATATGGGATTAAAAGATGTTTCATGGCATATCAATATATAATACGATAAGTTTAGCACCAATAGTTTAATTCTATCTTTTACCATATTTTTGACCCCTATTATTGGATTCCTCCACTGGTCTCTTCTGGTAGTCACTAATTTGATTCTATAGATTAATGTCTATTTTAAATTTTTTACTCATTTTACTCATTCCTTTTACTCATAACATTATATAGGTTTACAGTATGCATCATTATAATTCAACATCTGTATATAAGATATTAAGTTTACCACCAGTAGTCCAATTTGTTTTATTTATTTGATTTCTCTATAGGTCACATATGAGTAAAATCGTACGATGTTTGTCTTTCTCCTTCTGACTTACCTCACTAAGCAAAATTCCCTCTAGTCCATCCATGCTATTACAAATGGCAGTATTTCATCTTTTTTAAAAATAATGTAGTATTCCGTTGTGTATACATACCGCACCTTCTTTATCCTGGGTTACACTCAGCTCTCACTGGCATTTCAGTTGTTTCTAGCTCTTGGCTATTGTAAATAATGCTGTAATAAACATGAAGGGTTACATGTATCTCTTCAAATTAGTGTTGTGACTTTTCACTAAATACCCAGTAACGTGATAACAGTATTATATAGAATTTCCATTTTAAATTTTTTGAGGAATCTCCATTCTCCTTTCCATAACGACTGTATCAACTTACACTCCCACCAACAATGTAATGTTCCTTCTGCTGAGCAAAAGAAGCTGTCATCAAGACATCAAGACATCCTACTGAATGGGAGCAGACATTTGCACATGTACCTCTGACAAGGGATTAGTATCATTAATATATGTGTGTGTATACATACATATAACATATATGTAATCTCATATAACTCAACAATAAAACCAAACAATATGATAAAAAATAAATGAGCAGAAAATCTGAATAGACACTTCTCCAAAGAAGACACACAAATGACCAACAGGCACATAAAAAGATGTCCCATGTCTCTTATTACTGGGGAAATACAAATCAAAATAACAAAGAGATAGTATCGCAGACCTTTGAGAATGACTATTTTTCAGAAGTCTGGAAATGAGAAATGCTGAGGATGCAGAGAAAGGAAGCTCTTGTCTCCACGTTAGAGATAGAAAAATCCAGAGAAGTTAATAGCTTACATAAGTGGGCAGAATTGTGATTTTAACTCAGATCGTTGTTTCCTCTCTCTAGACACTTTCTTTAGGCTCTGTCCTTTCACTATTCTCTTGGATTTTAAGGACCTCAGGCAACTCTTTTCCACATTCATTATTTCAAAATAAAAAACATTTATAGATGTTTTTGAAGAGATGATTGTTAAATCATCAAATGTTTGTTCCATTTCCCTGACTACATGCTGGTATGAATCAGTTGCTGATAAAACTGTTTCTAAGAACAAGTTAAACATTTTAAAAGCCAACTAGACTTGAAAGAACAGAGGGAATGACCTCCAGTTTACAGTAAGAAGGAATCATACTCTTTACCTCCTCTTATCTCCCGTTTATGTCCTCTGCTGGGAATCAGAACAAATCTGGAGATCTGTCACTGCCACTGTCACAGTGGATGAGTGAACATTCCCTTGAGACTTAGATTTCCAAGTAAAGTTGTAACTTTCTGAGGAAACTGGCTTCAGGAATTAAAAGTTAATGGAAAGGTATAGTAAAGAAATCAAAGTAAAATACCTTACATTTAAAAATCATTTTATAGTTTTAGAAACAGTGTTGCATAATATCCCTGTGTAGAAAAGTATTATTCTTTTTTGTAGATAAATAAATTTATATCTCTGAGTAGAAGTGGTCAGTTCAAGAAGAATTGTGTCTCAAATTTAGGTCTTCTGACTCCAGGAAAAATCTTGGATTGTTTGAAGACAAAGTGTGTTCTAATACAAAGAACCATGCTGAAGTATTATTCCTAGCAAGGCAAAAAGCAATCACTAGAAGGTAGGGGAGGATCAGTGTCACCACAGAGCTGTGAGCAGACAGCCACTTGGAAGTAGGGGTACAGGGTGTTTTCTAACAGTTACCAGGAACTAATCTCTAGAGATTGGCTTTGGCAAGAGGATAAAATAGTGCAGTCCCACTCTGAGCACAAGCTAAACGTCAGCATCGCTGTTGTGTGAAGTGGGATTCATACTGAAAGCCACGTTATGGCAAGTAAGGCTGTTTTCTTATAAAAAGTGCCATCTGCCTCCCAGTGTTGCTTGCTGCTGTACAAGTGCTTAGGGACTCAGCTCAATGCTAAGAGCCCTGAATTTTGACAAGAGAGGGTAGGTTTGAGTGTCTCAGGACACTCAGAGTGAGTTCTAAGAAGAACACTTTCACATCTACCTTCAGGTCCAATTCTCCTTCTGCCCTGGAAACTTGAGTCTTAGCACTGACTCCACTACCTTGAACTCAGAATAAAGGCCCTTGTAGCACCACTTCTCCAGGAAACAAGATCCCTGGAGACAATTTGTCTTCTTCACAAACAGGGACAAACAGTAAAAGTGTTGAGACAGTGGGTGGTTGGGGAGTCCACTGATACTTGAATCAAAATGATCCATTTTGTCAACTTTGTCATGAAGCTATCATCTACTTATAGAAAACAGCACAGCCCACTCATATCTCTGCGAAGATGAAGATCAGGCACATAATAACCACTCCATGTCACAAACCCCAGAGACAGTGCTTTGGCTCTACTGACAGTCTGTCATGCAGGTCCTATGGTGTGCTGGCACCAGCCAACATGGTCGGTGCTCACAATCCCCGAAGTCCACTTTCAGTGACCTCACTTGGGTAGTTTGACATTGACCTTCATGGGAATATTTACATCATGGAAATAAACAGATGCCACAGGTCAGAACTTATTATATATTTTCCATAGAGTTGTTTTTAAACATTCACTGGAACATTCTTTTTTCTCCCCTTGGTCAACAAAACAATGTGTTTTGGTTTTGGATTTTTTTTTCTTTTTTTGGAATTTCAATGAGGCAGATAAAAGGTCTATGGATGTGACTTTTTAAATTCCGTTCACTTAGTTTCATGCGATTGCTGCTTCTGAGTTCTCTACTAAGAACTTGCAGGTTTATAATTAAGAAAACATGTTTTAGAACATTTCAACAACCCTGAGACTTTTTATATTTTGGGTCAGGATGTGTTAAGATTACATATCAAAGAGCATGCAGTAAAGATGCTAAATTTTCAACTGACTTTCACAGGACATGGACCACATCTTTTCTTTGCCCTTTGCATAATGCCTGATATATAATACACACTCAAGTGTTTGCTCATTTAAAGGAAAGAACAGAGAAATGACAGAGACTGAGTTTACTTGTGGACTCAGAATAGAATCATGAAGGGAAATTGATTAAGTCTTATCTATCCATGACCCATGGAAGGGCACAGGTAAAATGTGTGAAAGCTACGGTGTTTGAATATGCATGTATGCATTGATGTTGCACTTCTGTAACTGACTTTCTTGTCTACAGGACCTCTGTTCCATACCCCTAAAGAAGACTCTATTAGTTTATGGGAGAAATGTAGCAAGACTGTTGGCAATTTTTGTTCTTATCTTCAAGACATACCACTGTTGTCCTGCAGAGGCTTTCTGTGAATATGCGGTCTGCTAGCCCAAGCCTTCAGAATTTTGGAGCTTTCCCATTGTCTACAGAGCAGTTAGCGGGGATAGCCTTTTCCCTAGTTCTCTGTTCAACTTCCTAAGACCATGTCTCCTAGGCTCCAAGCAGCATGCTTATGTCCAGAGACATTCTCACACAGAGTCTCCTCAGCTTGGCCTTTCAATCCTCTCACAGTGGTCCCAAATAGTTAGGTGTGGATGGTGACCTGACCACTTCACACTACCCTTTATTGACTTTGTCACACCTAAAATTATTCTTGCCTACTTCTTGTGAACAAAGAAGAATCCCTTTGCAATCCTTTGCATGTCACTGGAGCAGATAGAAAGTTGTGTAATAAGAAATGTAGTGGTATCTTTTCTGGTGTCCTGGATGGGTGCTAAGATCTAAAGCTGACAAGCAAAAGTACTAAGAATGTATGTCCATTAGAATAATTTTTTCAGTAACCAAAAATGCATCTAGAATTGCTTAAACAATAAAAATATTTTTATCTTGAATACTTATACAAGTACCTTTTGACAAGGAACTCATCCATGTATTGACTTGGCCATATTTGTTGACAGATTTGGAAATTATAAGTTCAACTGGGGCAGCCACCTTTCACTAGAGGATGTAGCCTGAGAGTAATGTTCAAAGGCAGGAAGATACACCTTTTATATCTAATTTAAGGGTTTTAATAAAAATGTCTTTCCCAGACCCCAACTTAGAAAAATATAGTTACCGTGATTGGCAAAAGATAATAAGTGTTTCCCTAGAAGGTCTTGGAACAGTCTTTTCTGAAGAACTCAGCTGTATGTAAAAGGTTGAAAAGTCAAATTAAATAAGTGAGATGGAAGTGCAGGAATGAATTCTGGATGAGTAACTGTAACATCTGTAATGTGTAGGCTGACCCTATTTCCTGGAGAAAAAACAGGTCATTGAGATGGCAAAAAATAGGACAAGGCTATACGCTGGCGACTAAGGGGAAGGGAAAGCAGATCAATCCGAGTAGTATCAGAGCAGCCAAACTAGCAACAAGTACGTACTATGTAATGCTAAACCACTGACTTCATGTGGTCTGGCAGGACTTCATATAAATGGCCTGCCTGGTGCAAGGAATTTGATACCTTCAGGAAAAACCAAATTTGGTGCCCCTATAACCTCACTATAAATACCATGTCTAAAAAACATGCTATATTAACAACCCCAGTGCCAGAAATGCCCACAGTACCAGAGATAACCACCATAGTACTTATCTGTGGTTTGACCACACTGCAGTGTTTGCTCCTTTTAAAGAAACAGACACATATGGGATGGAGGGGATTCCTCTTACCATGCAGGTCCTGTTTCCTCACAGGAGGAGAGAACAGCAGCAGTGGCTGTGGCGGCCACAGTCAGGCAAAGGCTATCTTTAACTTGGGGCAAAAGGGGCAGTTACTTTGAGTCCCCGTCAACAGATTAGGATCAGAACAATTCAATGATCCCTTTTGTTACATGTTAAAAATGGCCTAGGTTTATTAAAAATGGAAAAAAAATTGATATTTATATTAAAACAATGGCACAGTTGGGAAACACACAAAAATTAAAAACACATACTGTTCCACTTAAAATGGTACATATGATAAATCTAGTAACGTGGCCACATTCTGTGTTGAGTGCCATCAGCATCAATTACCTTCCCATTGGTATCAAATCAAAGAATCCTCTCTCCTACCACCACCCCCAACCATTGTAAGGGGAGGATTGGGAGAGATGAGAATGCTTTGAGAGATTACAGGATATATAAGAGAAGCTCTTCTCTCTTCTCATTTGTGACAAGCTACTAAGGAAGAGCTTAATATTGTTGGAGCTTGGAAAAAGGAGAACCAGGGAGACAGGAGACTGAGAGATAAGGTACCAGAAAGGCAGCCTGTTTTTATACTGTCTGGCCTGGAAACAACCATTTAATCTTCTGTGGGTTAAATGGTAATGAATGATATAACCAAGCTTGACTCCAAAAGGAGTGGCCTGGTGTGAGAGGGTCCCGGCCTAAATGACTGTGGAGTGACTTCCTCTGGTAGGCCGAGGAATTTCTGAAGGAGTTAGACCAAAGTCAGCACTGCCACATTGAGAAGCTGTATAGGGAGGCTCCTTACCCATAATGACAACAGTCAAGCAGTGATTAGCGACTGGCTGGCTGGAGGCCACCACTTTGCAGTGAAAGATAACCACTCTATGCCCCATCTCTTTTTCCTATCATTAGCAGAAGCCTGTAAGATGGAAGGGGAGGTATGAGGCATCTGGAATATACTTCCCTTACATATTCCAAGTCCTTTGGTCAAAGTGTTCATCTACGTGAGCTGACAAAGAGCTTTGACTCACGCAAATATTAACGTTTTTTAACTGAACAGAGCTAGGATTATTTGAAAAACAAAATAATGGAAATAATATATTATGGAATTAGAACAAGATGCCTAACAAAAAAGGAAAAACGGCATCCATATAGCAGAATTGGGAGTCAGTGTAGTTTTTGGTAGTTTTCTTTGTGACAAGAAGACAAGACGAGCTTCCACAGTAAACATGGTCTACTGAGGCGGAAGGTGGCTGTCACTCAACCCTAAGCTTCAAAAATACCCACATTCCATCTCTAGCCCAGATATAGCACCCTGTTATTGAAAATAAATAGAAATGAAGCCGCAGGAATAGAGCTAGAGTGGGGCTGGGGAGTGGAGAGCAAAATATCCAGGTACTGTCAAAGAAAAAGAACGCATCCTTTTGGAATGAAAAATTGGAGTCCTCGCAGAAGATATTCACCGTGAACTCCAGACCCCAGTGGAGGCGGAGTAATTATAAAGTGTCCTCACACCCACTTGTGTACCCACTTATCTGACAGATGGAGTGGAGAGCAAGGAAGCGAGCAAGAGACAAAACTGGGGAGAATTACCAGGATCTACATCAGAATTTATCCACATAAAGATAGTGAGAAGATTTTGAAATAGCAATGATATAATCAGCTTTGTGTTTTGAAAGCATGACTCTGGCTGCAATGTGGAAAATGGACTAGAGAGGGGAGGGGAATAGAGCAATTACCCAACCAACGCAGTTCCAGCAAAAGGCTGACTTGCAATGGGAACTGGCAATGAAAACGAAGAAAAATGGAGACAGTCAAACACTTTAACAGAAATAAATGGCTGCTATCAGAGATTAAATAAACATGGGAGTTGAGAGAGAGAACTAGTTAAAATATACTTTCTGGTCTCTGAGCAGGATTTTGAGTAACTGGGTGAATGATGATACCATTAACTAAGACTGAGAATATTGGAGGTGAAATAGGTTTTACAGATAAGTTAATTTTTGAATATGGTTGGTTGGAGGGACCTAAGAGGTCTCTATGAAAAATGACCAGTAGGTTACTGGATAGTTACCAACGTGATTGGACTAACATCTCAAGCTGAAGGCAGGGAAGACAAATGTTTACCTAAGGAGAAAGTCCACAGTGGCAAGAAGTGCTTAATGTCTGTTTAGACATAGAGGAAACACAGAAAATATATGAGTCCAAGAGGATAACTTCATGACTCCTGAGGTTTGAGATTAGCAGATCTCAAAAGAATACAGCAACAATCAAAACTTCCAAAATTAGATAAGGTGTTCTTGCTGGAAAATGAAATCATTGACTTTTATTGTTAACACCTAGTACTCCCCAGAGAGGAGATTTGCTAGGGAAGCATAAGGATACACTGGTGTAAAAAGCAGGTGATAAAATGGTGTGTATATTATGGAATCTAAATAGGAGAAATAAGGTACCTATGTTATTAATACTCACTGTGCCATACTGTAAAATGCTAGAAAGCTTGACCATCACTTTAACATCAGTGTGGGCTGGCCTCATTGTTCTCAGAAAATTTTCTAATCACAGAATGTGCTCACCCAGCTGCTGCTGAGGTCTAGCATGATTGCATGCCAAAGAATTGATTGATATGCAATCTGATTTTGCAACCACAGGGCCAAGAAGCTGGAGTAAGCCCAGAATTTTTTTGATTATTTCAGAGTTTTAGGGATTTTTTTCCCTTCCTTGATTAGCATTTCAGCCTAATCAAAAAAGTTCAAACATTACAAAATTAAAACAATAAAGCAAGTCGAATAAATTTTTGAATGTTGAAACAATATACAAAGGAACCCTTTATCAGCTCTTCAGTGTTGATCTCTGAAGTCAGATCTTTCCTTTTGCTGTTGTGTGAGGAATACTGTCACCTACACCTCCTGACTTATCACCATCCTAATAAGCAGGAAAGGAATTTTACGTAGACACATTTTAGGATTGTCTGAGATTTTCTCTATTTGAGTTGAATTGAACAAAACTTGAAATATGAAATTAAATAACTTTGAACACTTTCTTTTCCATACTATGAGCCTTGAATTTATTGCGGCAAACAAAGGATGTCTGTTGAAAGCAACCTAGTTGAGAGGAGAATGATGACAAAAAGTAAAACTTTTGTAAAACATTAGTATATTTGTAACTAATTCAAACCTCCACGTATGTCTTTGTAGGAAAGGAGATAATTTTTTTTGAAAGTGGGTAAAAATAGAATGTAGGTGATCAGTCTCAAAGCGAAATACCTTTTTTGACCAGAGGAACTTTAAAGTCAAGGAATCATATATGCTAAGTGGAAACCTGAGTAACATTTTAATTCATGTCAGGAGCTTAACTCACTACTAAGCCAAAGTTGCTTTTTAAGCAAGATAAATAAGCTCTGGAGATCTGCTGTACAGTATTGTACCTTTATCAAAAATTGTCAAAAATAATGTATTGTACACTTAAATATTCATTAAGAGGGTAGAGCTCATAATAAGTGTTCTTACAAGAATAAAATAAAATAAACACAATAAAATAAGAAAGCAATAAAAAGTTAATGCATTTTTTTGTGTTTCACAAAAGTAAAAGAAAATCTCATGTTTATTTAATGTTTGGTATTTGCCCAAACACTTAGCAAATAACTTTCCTAACACTGTATGTTCTCTGCACTACTCTTTAAGAAGGGATTACTGTTATCAGTACCATTGACGGGGGAAACTGAGCCTTGGTAATGGTATAAAGGCAAGTTAAGTGTTGGAACAGATACAAACCCAGGGTTTGATTTCAGAGAGCTGACCCACTGGGTTATTATAATTTCCTATTGTGCTCAAAGGTATGTGCAAGCAAATAGAAGTCAGATGTTCAGCAGATTAAAACATTTGTTAGCCAGAATAGAGAAAGTTTCTGTTTTTTTGTGGAATTGCTTTTTAAAAGGCATGAAGGAAAATGCTCTCAATTTTGTCACAGTGGCATTTGTCCTGTCTCCTAACATACTATAAAATACTTAAAATTATAAGAATTTTATCTCACTAGTCATTTTAAACTCTGCCTCTGTTAAATTTTGATTGACTAGCTAGACTTACAGTAGTTCCTTAGTCTATTATGTCATTTTTATTTTTGTAATATTTTACTTTTTTAATGTAATAGCTATTGAGGTAACATTGATTTACAAAATAATATAAACCCATATGCGCAGGTTCCCTACTCCTCAGATATATGACAACATACCCTGCTTTCCACCAATTTACCAATAGTCCTTCATCATTGTCCATAGGATGCCAGCACCACTTGCCCTCACCCGCACTCTGTTCCCTCCTGGTGACCTCAGTTCCTCAATTCTATTGCTAATGTACACAAGTTGGCTTTTGTTTAGTCTGTTCCTTTGCTTTGTTTCTTTATAGAATCTTATATTTGTCTTTTCCCTTTAATTTTTTTTTAATACTGAGTTCTTTTACTGTCACCAAAGGGCCCACCCAACCCTCACCCCAGGCCGCAGGTACAAGCAGGCTTGTGGAGTGCTCTCCTGGCTTTGACTTCAGCTTCAGACCCTGCTCTCCCTGGTGGGGGCAAGGCTGATGCCACAAGCCCTGCTTTCCTCTAGACATCTCGAGTCTCTATTTGGTGTGTGCTTGAGGAAGGCTTTTCACCGTTCCCTGTGCCTGTTTCCTTTCCAACTACATTTAGCTCTACTTCTTGTCAAGGTAGATATTTTTTTATCTGGGCTTCCTTAGGGTAGTTATAATTTAGGAAAACAGTATTGAGGGGTAGGGGAACAGCTTTCAAAAAGATAAATCCGTTAGTGGTTTATCTTTTTTGAAACTAAGTGATGAAAAAAGATGATGAAAGGGCTGAAACTGTGCTAGAAGTTGAAAGACCTAGGGATATCTATTTTGAAGTGTGTACATGTGACTTTTTTGTGGAGGTTAGTAAACTCTATTGATAATAAGTGATGGCTGAATGGGTGGATGGACAAATAAACAGATAGGTATCTATTGAATACATTGTATGTGCCACACACTCTGCCAAGAGCTCTATATACACTAGATGATTTTAGTTTTCAAAGAATCCTTTAAAATTAGTATTATCCCCATGTGAAAATTGGTGACCTGTACAAAACCATTGACCTCATGACTGACTCAACAGTTTGTGCTCTTAACCTCAAGTTTAGAACCCATTATGATAGCCATGGAGGCTCACTGCTCAGATCTCCTTAAAGAAATAAGGCTAGCTGTAAATGCAGTTCACTGACAGCCTCCAGTGGTTAATCCTCAGAATCTGCTTCAGCATTCTACCGAAGGCCATGCTGTTTCTGAGAACCTAGCCAATGACTGAGCATGGCAAAGGCAGTGGGGCTGGACATTTCTGCCCACTGTGAGGGTCCTCTGAAACAGTCTTTGCTCCAGAGCTTCCTAGGCATTGTGATAGACTTTGTCAAATCAGCATCACACTCTGAGGCTGTCCCTCCCACTCCTACCTCCTCTCCCTTTCATCTATGACAGAAGATATTCTGAAAAACCCTCTATTTCTCCAACAATCATTTTACCATCTATTTCCTAAGGGATTAAACTGACATAACCTGTCTTCAACTATTTGTAGTGTGATATAAAAGCATATAGAACTGATTTTATGTGGTGCTAGTGGGCTGCATGAGGAAAAAATGACTACACTATTAAAAAAGTAGCTTTTCTATATATATAAGAACTTTCCTAACAGTTAGAACTGCCCAAATAATAGAATGGACTCCCTTGAGACTGATAAGTTCCCCATCACTGCAGTCCCTCAGGCCAGCTGAGAAGAGCTTATTGTAGAAAGGTTGTATGACATGACCACAACCCTCACACACTCTACCCTGCTAACCACTGAACTTTTGCTTAGGTTTTGTTTTTCCCTAAAACCAGTTATCTTGTACTCTCAGTCACCGTGTTAGGACTTCTTGCCTGCCTCACTCTCACTGCCTTTGTCTCCAGAAGGTCAGCTGTATCATCAGTTTAAAAAAAAAAAAAAACCCAAATATTTCTGTGCTTGCTTTTTTGAACTTCTCTTGAAAATTCTGTGAATTTGCTTCAGAGTACTATGACTGCAATAAAATATTTCTTGAAAATGTAGATAATGCACAGCAGGAATTTAGGGGTAGGAAGAGAAGGGAAAGATATCTTCTGGAGGTTCCACAACACTGTCTCTGGTATTACTGTTAGTTTTGTGGCTTCAATCGTTTCTCTCAGTGAAAGGGCAGCAGGCTCTCTCAATGCCATTTAATATGCTCATGAGATTAAAAACTATCAGGCACATCACCCTGGATGTTTAGCGATCCAGATGCTCCAGTGTGTATTTTAAAAATTCCCCCTTAGAATTCCCACTTAGCTATCAGCATAAAAAGAACTGTACAACCTTGCTCAGGGCCCAGAATGTGGGTCTTGTCTTCTGGTCTCAGTGGTGAATAAAGCTTTCCTCATCTGGTCTCTGGGTCCAAGTCTTTGTGGCCCATCAATCATCCTGCAATAGGAGGTCTCTTACAGATGTAAATAAATAGGAGTTTCTGTGCTAAGAACCCACAGTTTAGACTCAGAGCTGAAGTCTGGACTCCACCTTCAGGCGGAATGAGGCTCACCCCAGGATCTCTGCTTCTCATGCTGCTAGTCAGCAGCCTCTCTCCAGTCCAGGGTAAGAACTTTCACTTATGCTGTCATAAGTGAAACTGGTCTTCATCCATCTTTTTTTTTTTTTTCAATTAGAAAATAGGAGGAAATATAACTAAAGGGGTAAAAAACACTCAACTGCTTGTAGATTTTTAAAGTAAGGTGCTTAGGGGTTTAACTCTTGGAAGATAGAAGCATTTATATGGTCAAGTTCTTATCTATAGGAGGAAATAGTAGAAGTCCAATGTTCACATGATTTACATTTGATTTGACTCTTCCTGCCTTTTCTAAAATCACCTCTGCTATAACTAATTTTTTCCCTGTATGTCTTCTTTGTTCTATCTCTCTCTTCTAAACAAACCCTTCATAGAGTTTAGAGGTTATTGACCTCAACCTGGTTGACCTCCAGCAGAAAATATTTAACGCTGTTCTTTCTATATGGCTAGTTCTGACATGAATCACCAGAAGTATAGCAGGGGCACTCACATTCTTCAAAGAAGCAGACCTTTAAGCCTAACAGGGAGGCCACCTTTGTATAAATAAATAGACAAATATCTAGTTGAAGTAGTAAGTTTTTATACAGCTGAAGGAATCAGATGCATGTGTAGAATAATAGACTGCTCAGATGTAGAAGAGAAGACAAAATTTTCTTCTTAAATGCAAGGAATTATTTTTCAACTTTAATTTTGATTCACATGTTATTTTCATTCTTCAAGACCCTCACCTCTCCCTACCTCCATGAGCGTTCCCATTGCTTCTGGCAAAGTCCTCTGTTGCTCTATGTAGCATGAACCTTTGGTGAAATACAGCATTCTGCGGTGTTTTAACTTTTGTTCATTTGTTTCCCCCACTGAATTTTAATGCCTTGAGAGTGGATTCCTTTTATTTTAAAATACATGTCAAGCATCATGGTAGGTACCAGGGTTAAAAAGGGTAGGATTCATTAAAATATGTAAGATGGAATAAATATCTAGTAGTACAAATACAGCAGTAGCAACTTCTGTTAAATAAAAATAATATTAGATTTTTATTATTGGCTGTTGTGTGGTAATGATGTGTAAGCGAGATGGAAAATCAGCATGTTCAATAACAGCACAAAATCTTCTATCGTATTTACTCAAATAGAGAGGAGGGAAGGGATTTGGAATATATTATTAACGGAGACTCTAACCAATTTGTGTCCTCAGTTTTTAATTGTTGGGAATAAAGATCAGTTGATTTTATATTGCATCATAAAGACTGAGCTTTAAGTCCGCACAGCGATGTGTCTCAAATTTTATTGTATAATCACCTGAGTCCTGAGTGCCAGTATCACAAATTTCATTAGGTGTTATGTTTTGTAAAAAGCTACATTTTATTGTAAGGTTTTGTTTGAAAATAATTAAATCAAGACAAACAGAAATACACAAACTAAAGACATGAGATTTGGATCACTGACTTGAAATTTTTCAATCTTCATATACATAGTATGCTAGATTAGTAATTAAATTCTAGTTTAAATTCCATGCCAAAGGGATTAAAATAACTGATTCTGTGTTTACAGGTATTCTGGAGGCCCACAACACAAGCTTGAAGTGTAAATGCCGTAAAACGACTTCAGACTCTGTCTACTTTCGTACCATTGAGCAACTTCAAATCTTTCCCCCTGGGAATGGGTGCCCATTCGAAGAAATCATGTAAGTTACAACCTGTGTGTGTGTTTCCTTTTTCCCAGTGCAAATCAGGTCAAATGTTGACACATAGTATTCTATTTTTTTAGTTGTTATCAGCATAACATTAGTTCAAAATGTATGTTTCTGGTGTACATCATTATATTTATTATACATACATATATGTACGTGTATGCATGTATATGTGTATATGTACAAACACATATATATTTTTTAAGGAAAGGTGTAAGCAGGAATGAAGGCAAGTAGGCAAGCAAGCAGGAAGACAGAAGAGGAAGAGGTATTTTATTTAGTTGCCCATCTTGGTTGTTTCCCCAGCCCTGAGTCTTGAGCCAGAGACCTTGGGATATATATGGACTGAGTCCAGTGAACCAAACCACTAGTCCCCAAAACACAACAGCATTATATTTTGACATCTATATATATTATACATTATGATCACCACCAAAAGTCTGGTTTCCTTACTCAAGAATTTCAAAGTGTTTTACTTTACTGCTAAAAATTCTCAAGCTAATGAGAATCAGTAATATTACTTACTCTGCAGCAGACCTGAGCTAAAGTGCTTTATGAGTATTCACTCATTTTATTACTGCAACAGCCCTATTAAGGTATGTCTCTTGATATCATCTTCTGCAGATGCAGAAACTGAGGCTTAAGGAGGCTAGCTTACTGCCTGAGGCATGCCATTACCAAGGACAGTCATAAATAAGATGTAGAGAGCTAATGCACAGTCTATAAGGAATATAGACAGCAGTAGTGTGCTACAATCATTAAACTTGCTTGCTGAGATGAAAACTAAATTATCCTAGCCAATAAAAAGAAGCATAGATATATTCTGTGATGGAGGTGGCAACTATGCTACAAAATGGTAGAATATGATAAAAGTATCAAATTAAGAGGTCGTACATCTTAAATTTACACAGTGTTACCTGACATATACATGCAATACAAGAAATAAAGGTGGGCAGGAAGAACAGAGGGAGGAAAACTAGATCATCCATGTGTTTCTCATTCCCAAGACTCTTCCCTTATCTACCAAATTCAAATTACCAGCAGAATCAGACACTTTGCTCCCTCAGAAGTTAAAGAGAAAAAGAAAAAGAAAATATCCACAACTGTCTTACTGTGAATATCTATTTTATGGAACCATTCTTTAGGTTCCACAGTGTTAGGTTCTATCAAATTTGGTCCCGTAACGATACTAAAGAGTTAGGCTAAGGGCACAGTAGTGGTTACAAGAAATTTTATACATCATTTCTTTTATTGAAATGGTATGACCCTTTGCTTTGGAGTCACTACTTAGAACTTTGGTTTCTCTTTCCTGGAGAGGATCTCACTTAAATGAACCAAGAACCCACAATACCTTATGCTACAAATCATCTAATCCAGATCCAAAACTATCCACCTCCAATTTCAGTTCATCTGGGTATCAGTATTTTCAGGCTTAACTCTTAAATGCAGGATTGACATAATGTAACAATGCTTTAATTTATTTTCCCCCAGAGTAGTGACAAAGAATAAATCACATATATGCTTGAATCCTCAATCCAAATGGATGAAAACAGTTCGGAAAAGGATAATGAAGTAAGTCAGGCATTACAAGGGCTTTCAGATTCCAATTTGTACTGAAGGGTTTACTTTTCCTGGGTAATCAATATGGGAACCATTTAAATTTATAAGAAGTTCCTAAAACAAATGTCTATTCTTTGTTATTATTTCTGGTCAGATAGAATAGAATTGACTCCATCTAGCAGCTCAATAAGCTAAACTGGAAGACAGTATGTACAATATTCTTTGTTTGCTATCTCTAGGGGAAAATCAAAGTTTCTGGTAAGTCTTTTCTAAATGTGACTCTCGTCTTTATTTTAATTTCACAGGTTATTTGCTTCATCAACTCAATAAACCTCAGTGCTTAAGAAAAGGATTGCCTGATGCTGACATTTCCACTAAGGACACTTGCAATTGCCTTCTTATTCCTACTCTAGGTTTTGGTTTTGTATTGGGTTGAGTCTTTACCAAGAAAAAATACTTCCTCCTACGAGGGAGATTCATGTAAAAACATCCCAGCAGAAGATGGCAAACTTAAGTCTTCTTCAGATACAGTACTCAACATATTTAGAGTTTGCATTCATATTCAGTAGGATGGAAAATTATTTTGAGGATAGTCACTTCCAGTTATAAATCACATAGGGTTATTTTCACAGTGTACTTATTGCTTAATGATAAATTCCCCTCAAAAACAAAGGAATTAAAATGCAAACCTCACATCTGAGCATGTAGCTTGAATACAGTAGGAAATAATGGAATGATTTTAATCATTTTATACCCTAAGAATTAAGTAAGCTTCCTTAAGAGATGCAAAAAGCTGCCTAGGAGGCCAATGGAACTTCCGCCTGACAAGAGGCTGCCCACAGCAGATAGCATCCATTGCAAAGTTCACTATTGAAAGGAACGCGTCCTTTTATTTTGAAAAACTTCCTTTGTAAGATTTATTATCACAGGCAAAAGCTAATAACATTTAAAGATCCCCAGACTTAAGTTCATAATGCATTTAGGAAAAGCATTTAAAGGGTGGTATACAGATGTATTCTTTTATACCTTTCTTTGACAAACTTTTTTTTATTGCATGCCTCTTTTGCACAGAAATTTTTTTTGTGTCTGGTATACAATTCTTAATGCTTCTTATTAATCTAATGCTATTCAATAAATCTGAGCAAATGTTTTACTTAATTATGAGCAATTTGATCTTGTCAGAGTATTTACTCAAAATTATAGACATTCTCTGATTCATCATAATAAAAAGTGGAATTTTGTCATGTTATTTTTTCTTTTCATGCCACTCACTTTTTATAAATGATCTACATTATATGAAAGGTGCACTCTGGTGGCCTAGCAGTTTAGTTAACTGGGTTTAGTCCATGTATATCCCACGGTCCCTGATTCAAGACCCCAGGGCTGGGCAAACAAGCAAGATGAGCAACTAAATGAAGATAAAAATAAAACATTTATTCCTCTTCTCAATCCTTGCCTACCTACTTGTCTTCTTTCCTGCCTGTACCTTTACTTAAGAAAAAATAAATTAAAATAAATAGAGAAATTATATGGAAAAGGGCAAATGAATGCATTCCTGATATTAACACAGTGGGAAAATGCTTGAGTATAAGAAACTCTTTCCCTGGATAAAGTCATCATTATTTCCTCCAGAAATTTCTAGAAATGCGACAATTAGAACCCATATTTATTATGTTGATTCTTAAAGTCTCCAGTGTTTTATTTGACAAAGTTTTGCACTGGAGGATTTGACAAAAGGAAAGTGAAATTCTTCTTTTCCTGGTTGAGCCTGGCACTCCCAGCCTTGAGCTGAGCAACACTGTCATGGACCTCCCCACGCCCACTCCTTCCAGCTGCTTCAGGGGTCTTCTCCCAGTGTGCCCAGTTCTCAGTTATCTCTGGCTCCCTCTTTCATTTTTCTTTCTTTTTTTATTAACTTGATATTTGGAAGGGAATAAAAAAGTACCTAGAAATAATAAATTTTCTACTCTATTGTTCAACATTTGTTTCTTTTTCACAAGTATATACAAAGGGATTACAAAATGTCATCAAAATACTGCATTCTGGAATTTTTTCAGATATCAATTTGTGGAGATCAAGAATCACTTCATTCTTTAGTTTGATTTTGATTTTCTCTGAAAACACAGCTGAATGTTCAGGAGCCTCAAACAAGAACTATTATTATTTCACCTGATAGTATTATGATCCCTGTTTGACAGATGTAGAGGTTTTCTTAGAGGGATTGAGTAATTTACTCAAGTCCTTACAGCTACTCAATGATAAGGCAAAACTTTTCCGAGGCAACCTGGCACCAGAATTCATGCTTCTCACTACCATACTAGACTGACACTATATGGAATAGATATGACATACTCCATTTTTAGAAGCAGAAACTGAGACATTCACATCCCCAGACATTATAGCTAGTAAGAGATAAAACCATAATGCAAACTGAGGGCCATGGGGTCCCAATGAATAATCATAAAGTGACTCCTAATCATTTCACTCTACTGCATAAAGTTTTCTTAGTAAATGTATTTCTAACTTCAGGCCCTAGGAAGACCCCTTCCTTTTAGAGCTAGGGGAAGTGTGGAAATTCCAGAACATTCTAGTCTTTCCTGGGTTGAGACATCCATCAAGTGTAGTTCAACCCCAGGAGACTGGATAAGTGAGGAGGCATCATAAAGGCAGTGGACAAATGTAAACTGCAAAACAAAAAATAGGGCGATTAAGGTTTCTAAACTTGCTTTTCTTACCACACAAACACCGTTCTTCAAAAATCACCATATATTTAGTAGTATGCATCCTGATTTAGAACAGAGATTTTAATCCATAGTTCAATATATGATAGCTTGCTGAGTCAGTTAATGGAGTGTCTGAGGAAAGGTGATCTTTATTGAAGGGTGGGTTTGGGTCTAGACAGAGAGAATGCCAAAACAGTAAGGCAGAATTTATGTAGTTCATGGAAGCATCATCCATACTTATACAAATTATATAAAATTCTAAGTAAAATAGAATTGAAGGAAAAAAATCTAAGTTAACACTGACCAAAACAGGATGTTCCACTCTAATAAATGGAATAAAGGGTTACAAATCCAATTTGTATCAGGATCCTTAGCAGAACGCAGGGAAGCTCTAGCAAAGTGAGGTGAGACTCATCTGCTCTGCTCAACCCACCTGACATGTAGAGGCCCAAGGAGATAAAAAGTCTGCTTCTCGAACAGAGGCAGAATCCTACCTTCTACTCCTATAAGGGTTTAGCCCTAACCTGATTCACCTAGATAGGTCTTGCTCAGCTGCAGGCATTCTGCCCTAGTGTTTTCAGTTTTTCATTGCCTTACTCTCTACACTTATTCTCTCTCCCTGATGTGTGTCATTTGATTGTTTTCAACTCTTAAGTGAGGACTGGTACACTCCCAGGGTTCTCTTTGATCTTTTTATGTAGATTATCCTGGGATGGCACTACAACAGAGAACATGGTTTGGGGGTAGGTGCACTTCAGCAGAGCAGATCTTCAAATGGTCAGATAGCATTCTTTTCTTTTTTTTTTTCAGATATATGTCAACACATCCTGCCCTCTACCAAATCACCAGGTGTCGATCAGATAAAATTCTGACCAGTGGGAGAGCAGCATATACATTCTTGAGGCCAAGAAACAGAATCAAAAAGCAGCCTGGCTAAGCTGACTCAAATCGATTGGCTGCTCAGGCACACTGACTGCTGTTGTCACCTTGGAGTAACCTTTGCCTCATTGTAATCTGTTTAACATAACATTGTATATGGTCCATACATTAAACTCTTTTTAACAGTGAATTATGGGTAAGGAGCATGCATAATAAAGAAAACACCTGTCCCCAGAAATTGCCACCTTTTCCAGGAAATCCCCTCCCAGGAACGTCCCAGAATGCCCCTGGGGTGGGAATGAGACAGGGCAACAAAAGGATTCCCTTTACTAAAATTTGTGTCCTGAGTTGGACAGTCACCAGTGTCCTCTTGAACCTGGCCTGCTTCTCATCACCTTAAGAAGTGCAATCTCGCTTGCTTGCTTCAGTAAATTTCCTGCTTAGCCTTTTATCTGATGTGTCTGTATGCTAATCTTACAGGTACAATATAAGAACCTGGACTGAGGCGCCTGTCTCTTCATGAGTTCTCATGATAATACTCTGAGGTAAAGTTTGGTCATATTTTTTAACAGAATTAATGTGTTGGTTTATAAAAAATATACTTGGCAAAACTGAGAAATAGAGGACTATTGAGTCAGAGGATAATGTGTGAAAGAGAAATCATACCATTTTGTGACCCCCACCCCCAGGACAGAGATTTTCCATGGAATCTGTTCCATGTACATAATCTGTTCAAGTACATATTCTCAAATCCCTCCCCAAATCTACTAAATCAGAAATTCAGGGGGTGGGTCCAACAATCTGTGTTTAACAAAGTGTGGTATAATAAAAATATATATTTGTTCTTTGTCCCTGGTTCTTGACACAGAGCTCTAAAAATCCTTGTAATTTCCTGATGATAAGAGTGTCTTTTGCTATTCATAATGAGTCCCTTTCAATCAGACCTGGGTTTATGCTAAGGAGGTGATTGTTGGCTGACTCCCAGATGGCTTCAGGATGGGGTGGTTGCCAGAAAAATCAACTATGTGATTAGAGAGTTGGAACTTTCAACCTCACCCTGGGCCTCCTGACAGGGAGAGGGTTGGAGGCTGAGTTTGATTACCAATGGCTAACCAAGCAGGCCTACATAATGAAGCCTTCACTAAAGACAAAACAAAACATAAACAAGGGGGTTTGGAAAGCTCCTATAGTTTCTAGGAAGGTGGTATTCCAGGAGGGCATAGAAGCAATGTGCTTACCTTCTCTACACCATTTATATGCCTTGTTTTATTGCTTCTCTCCCATTTGAGCATTCCTAACTTTTATTCTTTATAATAGACCAGTAGCAACAAGTAAATCATGTTCCTGAGTTCTGTGAGTCGTTCTAAAACATTATCAAACCTGGCAGGCAATGGAGGGAGACAAGTCATGAAAATGTCAATCATTTATAGTCAGCCAGGCAGAAATGCATGTAGCCATAGCACCCCACTGACAGCTGGCATTTGAAGTGGGGACTCTTTTGTGGGACAGAACCCTTAACTTATAAAGTCTGCACAAACTACAGGTAGTTTCAAAATTAAATCAAAATGCTGGATACTCAGCTGGTATCAGAGAATTGGAAAATTGTTCGATGTTATAAATACTTGAAGGAAAAACACTCACCAATGCTCCAGGTGGTTATGCTGACACTAAAGTTCAAAAAGCACTGCCCTAGGATAATGGTTCTCAATCTTCACAGTACATTAGAGTGTTCTAGGGAGCTATCTTCTTTAAAATATCAGATTAAGTTACAATTTATGCACCCTGAAATTCACTCTCTGTAAGTGTTCATTTCAGTAGTTACTTCAAACAGTCATTCTCTGAGTCAGTTTGGGCTTCTATAACAAAGTACCATAGACTGGACAACTTATGAACAATAGCAATTTGTTTATCATTGTCTGAAGACTTGAAGTCTATGATCAGAGTACCAACATAATTGGGGACTAGCGAGAGTCCTCTTCTGAAGTACAGACTGCTGGCTTCTCACTGCAGCCTCTTGTACAGGAGAACAGAGAGAGAAAAATTTAAAAAAATTCATGAATTTTAGAATCACCAGATGAATTTCTCCTTTCCTACCAAAATGATTTTGACTGGAATTGTGCTAAACTTATAGATCAATCTGGGAAGAGCTACTTTCTCAATACTGAGTCTTCTAGTATGAATACACTATATCTCTCCATTTATGTAAGACTTCTCCAATTTCCCTTAGCAAACGTTTGTAGTTGTCCACATTCAGAACATGCAGTCCCAAAACCAAATCTGGAGGCTACAGCCTTTGAAGGTCATTCATCTGTAGAAGCAAGACAAACAGATATGTTCCTTATTTATCATTCATAACATTTGGTAAGTGGTCATATGGGGTTTCTAGGCTAACTTCAGTTGAAAAATATTACTCCCTTCACAGAAAAATAGTGAATCACTTGACATAATTAGATGGAACACCCTCAAATTCCTCCCACCAGAGCTGCAAATCTCATTACATCCTTATGAATTCCCTTTTGCTACGTTAGAGTAGGTATCCCTCCCTTCATTCCTCCAAATCAGTTCCTCTGCTTGTTTTAAATCTTGTCCTCTCTCACTCTATCAGAAGCCACACTGCTGTCAACTATTCTTTTTTCCCCTCTATAATTAACCATTTCCTCCCAGTTAGTTCCATCTGCCACTTAAACATATTCTAGTCACTGTCATCTCAAAAATACAAACAAAAAGTCACTTTCTGGTCCCTTCTGGGTATCATCCTCCATTTCTTCTTCATAACAGTCAAGCTGTTGGGGTTGTCTGTATTAAACACCTCCATGCCCTCCTCCCTCTCACTCTGCAGTACCTTACAAATGAGACTTTTACTCTATCACTACCCAAAATAACCTGACAGTCATCAATGACAACTGTAGTAATATCCATCAGCTGTTTCCACAACAGTGCAATATACCTCAATGGTTTAAAACAAAGCATTTACTTCTTGTCCATTTGCAGGTCAGCTAAAAAGAGTGAGTTTTGCTGGTATTAATTCAAGTCATTTGTTTGATTCAGGTCTTTCATTTGGGAGGGATCAGATACTATTCTGGGCATATACTTCTCATGGTGATGATAGATGCAGAAGAGAGGAATGGAAACATGACTCTTATGATCTAGGCTTGTAATTATCTGTTACTTCCACTCATATTTTATTGGCCAAGCAAGTCAGATAGCCATGCCTAATATCAGTAGGGGAGCATGTTTATTTATTTCACCTTTGATGGAACAGCAAAAAGCACATGGCAAGCAACATAGGTATAAAGAAGGGTAAAGCATTAAGAGAGGTGAACAGTATAAAAATTGGCCACAGTTTCCAAATACGATTAGTGTTTCATGTTCTGAAGCTTATGAAGCTCAATAGTAATTTTTTAGGAAAAGGGAAATAATGCACAGACCCCTTGATAATCAGAATGGTACATGAATTTCTTTCTGCTTTTATGACCACATCTTCTCAGTTTTACTTCCAGGCTCACATTTCTCTCTCTGGCCACTCAATAATAGATAAGAGATATTTGGCTCTTTTACTTTCTCCCCAAGAAATAGCCACAGCTTTCATTACCAAGCAAACATTGATGACTCCCAACTTTTCATTTCCAGTTCTCTGAACTCCATCCCCAGGAGACTGTTATATTTCCACTTTGGATCTTGCAAAAGTATCTCAAACTGAATATCAAGGACCAGAATATATGATCCAATTCCAATTTCCTCCAATCCCTTCATTACCTACTTCAGTGAAGATTACACAGTCTAATTGTGCGAGTTGGAAAATAAGGACTCACTTCAGTTTCTTCTCTATCACTATGAGTAAGTATGTGATCCACAACAAAACTGACTCATTTCTCTAACTACCATCTTAATCCATTCACATTTGCCATCTAAGCAAAAATGTCAATCATTTAAGATAAAATTAGCTTGTAATTTAGCTTAATGTTACCTGTCTCTTCCATGCCCTTTCATATTTCCTTCATAATATGGCTAATAAGGGTGATCCTTACAAAATATAAATCGGCTGAGGTCACTCCTGCTTCGGCTCAAGGGTCACTTAGGAAAGTCGTCCACATCCCTCTAGCTATGTCAGATCTCTTAGTAACTGTCTCTTGAAAGCACTTACCACAGTCATTAATAATATACTTCTTAGTATGAGCATATAACAAATACCTGTCTCCCTGTTAGGCTATAAACTCCAGAAGTCAAGAACTAGGTTTGGTTTTGTTCACCTTGCTTCCTTAGTATCAATTATGGCATGGTACACAGTAGGAGTTCAACAAAGATTTGTTGAATGAAAGCCTTCTAACTGCCTCATTTATTATCATGTAAGATACTACAAAAAGGAAATTTTCCCACTCAATTGCATACTTCTTTGAGACAGTAAATCAGACTTTTATCTCTTTGTCTCCTATGCTGCATCCTGGATAGTTAGTAAATAACTCTTGAGCAAAATGACGAGCATCTTATACAGCCTATAATTTGTTTAGAAAATTTGGGAAACATTTTTTCACCATATTACCTAGAACACATGATTAGGAGAAATTAGGACCTGATTTGTAACTACTATTATGCACCTAAACATGTTGGCAAATTTGAGTCAATTGATAATTGTCACTAAAACAATAGAACTATATAATAGTAAAATATTTTAAGTAAATTTTTCCATGACAGTAGAGCATTATTATATATTACTGGAAAAAGAAAAATCAATAGTGAATTTTTTTTACCATGAATTTAAAATGGCTGATACTTTTTATATGCTGCATCATTTAGGGTCCCATTAGGAAATAGTACCATGCTCAGGTTGGCACTTTGAAGAGAATGAAAGGAAGGAACTACTTCAGAGATGTAGGCAGTGTTGAAGGACCCAAGGAAGTGTTGAGGCACTCAGGGACAAGTGACTGCTCTCTGCCTAAAGGAGAAAGGAAAGGAAATGGTGCTGTAGAAGGTTATTTGGAGAGCCAGAGCCTGGAAGCTGGCTTGCCTGACAGGAGCCATACCCATTGAAAGATCACAACCAGAACTGAGTGTAACAAGGAGTAGAGAAGATAAATTATTTTAGCCTCTATTTTCTCCCACCCTCCAATATCCTATCCATAATCCATGTATGTCCAAACCCCTCCAGAAGAAGTCAGAGTTTCTCTGTTTATAAAGGTTAAGGAATTTTCTCAGAGTCACACAACTCATCATTGTCAATTCTGGTATTTGAATCCCAGTACACAGACCCCAAATATCATAATCTCACTCATTATTTTACATGTCCAGTGGAGGACTTTCCCAGTGACAGCTTATAATAAAAGTTAATGAAGCCTACACTATTGAAAATAATTGCTTTCTCCTATGCTAGAGAATTTGATTTGCAAGCTTTCTTTGGTTTTCTTTTCATCTGGATGATAGCATCTCCATTTGAAATGTGAAGATCAATAAGCATATTTCTAAATTTATTGGGGCTAGAAGTTCCAGGAAAAAGCTGCTGATCTAGCCTTTCATCCCTAGCAAGTGGATCATGGGAATAACATTCTAATCCTTCAAATGTGAAAGATGAAAAACGTTGAGAACCAAAACAATGTTTCCAAAAGCCTGATTATTTCTGGGGATCTCCCTGCAGGGTTCCTACCAGGGGCCCTCTCTCCTCTCCCTCCTCCTCCTCCTCCTCCACCCCCTCCTCCTCCCCCCACCCCCCTCATGTCTTCTGGACTGGCGTCCCTTCTGCTTTTCATTCATCCAGAATAGCATTCCACCAACACCACAGTCCTCCCAGCCGCCACCGAACCCAAAGGTCATCCTGGGACCCTCAGAGAGTGGTCTGGGGACTTCACAGGGCTTTGCAATTCTTTTAAGAATATTTTAGCACCTCCTGGTGGCTAGTCCTAGAAATACCATGTTCAAATTGAAGACTGGTGCTGTGAAGAAGGTGACTTTAACCCTAGGCATAAATTCTCTGATTCCTTCCTTCTCCATTCAGCATGAGGCCCCCTAAAAGAGTCTCCCAAGGGAGAAGAGTCCCATGACTCTTTTCCGTCAGTGCACAATCTCAAGACTCTCAGGTCTTGTCCTTCAAAGTATAGCCCTCCAACTAGCAACGTTGGCATCATTTGAGAACATGTTAGAAATACATAATCTGAATCAGAACCTACATTTAAACAAGATTTCCAGGTAATTTATATTAGCTAATGCTGAAATACTCTTTCATATTTCTTCTTGCCTCTTTTCACTGCAAAAAGACAATATGCAATAAAATCTGGGTAAACCATAATTCCCAAAGCTAAGTCTACAGTCAGGCTAAGAAGAATTTTAAAAACAAAAACAAATGGAAGTCAGAAGATCTTGGATCAAACCTGCTAGTGGTTAACTGAAATATAATCAAATTCTTTGAGTGACATTACTCTAAAGTCTCAGATGAAAATAATACACACTTCTTAGGGAACTAAGAATGAAAACATTTTCAGATCAGCTACATATAACTTGGGGTCACTTCTGGGATACAAAAATTCCAGGAAGATGAGAATTTTGCTTCCATTTCTAATGTTATTCCACTGGCCTCTTGGAAATTGTTACCTTCGCTCTTTCAGTTTAAGGCACAGTCCTCTACTGGCATCCAGTGGCGAGTGGTATAATGTGAAAACATCAAATTCCTCAAATATTCATAAACCCTAGAACTGATCCAAGAAAATGGAGTCTAAGATCAGCATGTGAGCTGTCCTATGCCTCCATAAGACCAAAGAGAGAAATGGAAGAAATATGGTTACAAGCACAATGTCAGCTGAACTTGCAGCAGATTCAGACTTAATTGTTCTGATCAGGCAAATATATAACAGTTCATTATCAACTGCCAAGTGCCAAGCTAAAGAAATGTGTGCTTAATTTTCTTTTATACATCTTCTCAAATTAGATGCGAAATAATCATGGAAAGTTTAGTCAAGCTGAGAGCCATTATTCTGCAACAAAATTAACATTTCTAAAGTACTTTATAATAAATGGTAGGTTGGTTCACTCAGTTTCTTTGCCTGAATCATAGGCCCCAGCTTTATGTCTTTCCATTTGTTCTAATTGCATGTTCTGCCCTTTCTGCCACCCACCTCCTAAAGTAAAAATGAGGTTAAGCAAAGAAAAGCACACTGATTCTTACGTTCAACAGAAGAGATAACCATTTATTAGATATCTAATATCTATGGACGGAATTCTATAGATATTATGTATCTGTCATGGTTGATGTCCCTGATAGATAATTATAGTATCCACAAAGACAGAGGACATTTTGCTTCTCTGCCTTGGAGCAGCTTCAAAGAACTCCATCTTGGAAATATTCTGCACATCTTTTTATTTTTTTTTAATTAAAGCACCTCATCACATTTTTCCAGTAAAATAACCTCATATGCAAATGCACTTTTCACTAAGATCAATGAGAATTGGGAAATAGCGATTGCAATGAGGCTATAAACTGGGGTATCAGGTTTCATGTGCCACAATTACTCTAACTAGGATTCATGTCTTTGGAATTATTTTTTTCCCTGCTTCTTGAAAGCAAAAAGCGTAAAGCTTTCTTATTCATGTCTCCTTTTTATTAACCAAATACATTTATAAGATTAGTGAAAGAGAACAACTTTTCTAAGTCTTCTTAGAGAGACTTTCTGTATGTAACCTGTTGAGTCCTTGATGGAGCCCCTCTGGTGGCTTAGTGAGGCAAATAGTCCTATCCATCTCTAGTTGTACTTCTGTGTGAAAAGCACATAATGTGGTTCCAATGTCTGTGATCTGAAAATTCTGGTCACTTCTAACCCCTGCTGACTAAGAGGAAACAAGAAGATCCTTCCAAGTCTCTTTTGTCACAATGAGAGCGAGGAAGGGTGTTTTTTCCCCGTAGCAAAAGCTAAATTTCCAAGGAAGGTTAAAACTGAGGAAGTCTCCTAACTCTTTTTTGGCCCCCTCAATTGTTCCTATAGTCCGGTTTTGTACTTTTGAATTCCTCAGAACAGAACTGGAAACTTAGTGCTGGTCTGTCACTGAGATCATTCAGACAATTCAAAGTGAAGTTTGTGTAACTTTGAGAAAATCTTAGCCAAAATCTGAGTAGATTTTTAGAAATGCTAAAGTATAACATAATATTATAATATATATATAATATAATATTATAACAACAAAATACTGCTTTATGTCCTACAACCTTGCAACATGCCATAAAATTTTGACATCCAGCATACATCCTCTTATTTAACCGAAGAAGCTAATGGTGGAGTATAGTATCTGACCAAAAGCAAAGTGACCACTTGACTGCTGCACATATTTTGAACCAACTTGACTTACAAAAATAGTTCACTTTTTTTTGTTTGTTTGCTTGTTAGTTTTAGTCCTTATCTTGATCATCTCAGGTTTTGAGTGATATTTTGGAAGTAATTTTCCTATTTGCTTTGTTTGTCAATGTTCCAGAACTGGCAGATTGTACCTCATAGGGTCCCACTTCATCACGTCCATTTTTTGAGATAGATATTCAAACAAGAAGTGAATTTAGAAGAAATGTGTGCCACTCTCTAGCCATGCATATTTATAAAGGTTATCTTAAAAGTTTATTATTTTAAAAGAAATTATTTGGCTTCTGAGTCTCAATTTCCTTACGTGTAAATGAGAAGAGTGATTTAGTAACTGTTAAGGCATCTTTCATTCCTAAAATTCATACCAATGTCCTCCTCATAGAATTTCCTTTTCTGATATTCCCTATCCCACAAAATTTTAGCACTATTCCATGAAAATTAAACTTGAGTGTCATCTCTGATGCCTCTGTCTCCCTAATTTTCTTCTTCAAATCATTCAATCCTTGTCTCCACCTTCTTCATATCTCTGGGATCCATCCATCCATGTTATTTCTACCATTGAGTTAAGTCATGGAACGAGCTCTCCTTATTTGGGCAAGTGACTTTACAAGCCAGCAAAGTTTAAAATGACATTTAGAGAAGACAGAATAAATGAAGCTCATGTATTTATAAAATATGAATTTAGGAATCTGGTCTCTAAGAAAACGACTTCAATTTGAAGTCATATTGAAGATAATTTGAAGTATATAACTAATTTAAATCTGATTTTAAGCTAAAAAGTTTAACATCAATTTTAAGCACATTGAATATTTTAAAAACTCAATATGCAAAAATTCATAATTTTATATATTTGATTACCAGGATTTTCTTAAGTAATAAAGAAGACTTAAGGTTGTGATTTTGTCTTACCAATAACTATAAAAAAAATACTACATTACTTAAGGTGAGTTTTGTTTGTTGGACCAGAGTTAAACATCAAGTTAAAGTAACAATCAATGATTATGTAAATACATGAGTAAGATTTACAGGTTAAACTTGATAAAAATGTACATTTTTAAATCTAAACTTTAAAACTGAATATTAATTTTAAACCCAAGCAACTATTAATAGGCTTTTGGGGAGATTCAAAGATGGCATCTATGGAGTGTGGGCACTGAGACACCGCACAGGAAAAAGAAACCCAGATTTTCAGAGCCAACACAGAAAAATGGATTTTCCTGCTTCAGCACCACCAAGAACAAATTGAATAACAGAAGAAGATGAACAGATGACTCTACAGGTGGGTGAGAGGTGTGGGGATTTAATGGAGAACACAGCAGCAAAGGGGAGTCCCCAGAAAGGAGAGTTTTGTGGTGCAGACCGATCTGCCTTCTGCTGCCAGAACTTAGCTGGAGACACGCGGGCTGTGAGGACATTCTATAGAGGCAAAATAGTCATGGTGACCTCCAGCACCCACCCGGAGATTGAGATAGTAGTGACCCTGCTGCTGAGTCCCTATTCTCCTGGCGCAGACTTAAGAAGCAGCCCCACTGATCCCTAGAGGCATTAACTCACACAGAGCAGGGAGCCACAAACCTGAGCCAAACTAAGCAACACTGCCAGCAACTCTTAACAAAAGGAAACCATGGAAATGAGAGCCTGGCCGCAGTAAATGTACACAGCCAGCCTTTGTCTTCAGGCGCCAGGAGTGAGAAGCAGCAGGGATCCCATTGCTACCTCACCCTTCTCCTGCCGAAAGATCACAGGCAGTCTCCCTAACCTCTAGTGGTGCGAACGCAGACAGCAGGGAGCTGCAAGCCTGAGTCAAACTACACAGGGGTGGGGCTGCAGTGAACACTGCCAGCAACACTTGGTTAGAAAAAGCCCAGGAGGAGAAAATTAGACACAGAAAGAACAGGAGCATGCAGGTGCTACACACCCTCCACTACATACCTGGGGCTTGAGCCCACTGGGAATTGAGATCCAGTGGCTAAGATCCTTGAAGAAAAGCCTGTGTAAAGGACTTGACCTTGATGGTTTGGTGAATACAAGGGACATAAGCACAGATAGCAAACTCAAGTCATATAGGTCCAGCCATCAGAGTTCTACCAACAAAACAAGCCTACCTCCCCTCGCCCCCTGCACCATCAGGCAGCAAAACTATACACAGACAACTGCTACACCCCCAACCCTGCACCCACCCCCACCCAGCAGCCATTATCACTCCCTAACACAGAGAGACACATTATGGAAACCTGTAAGGGTCAAAAATACAAAGTAAAACAAAAATAGAGCACCCCCTGGTAGAAATTAAAACAAACAGATCAACAAGATCCCAAATCATGGAAGCAAAAAAATAACACACCCTGAACGCTCAGGAATGGAATCA
>RJWH01003540.1:132407-148550 GCA_004363575.1 Solenodon paradoxus
AAAAAAAAAAAAAAAAAAAAAAAAAAAAAAAAAAAAAAAAAAAAAAAAAAAAAAAAAAAAAAAAAAAAAAAAAAAAAAAAAAAAAAAAAAAAAAAAAAAGAGCTTAAACAAATAATTAAGCAACAACAGGCAGAGACTGAAGCCCTACAAAAAAACTAACAGGAACACAGGAGTTAAAGGAGATAATTTATGAAACTAAGAATAATATAGACTGCTACAGAACCAGAATAACCCAAATGGAGGAAAGGATTAGTGATGTGGAGGATAGTAATGCATAAAGGAGCCAAGAAGAAGAAAAAAAGAAATTAAATGCAAAAAAAAATGAAGAAACACTCAGAGAACTGACACCATCAGGAAAGGCAACATTGGAATACTAGGTATGCCAGAAGGTGAAGAGGACAAGAGAGGAACAGAGAACATCTTCAAGGCAATAATGGCTGAAAACTTCCCAAATCTAGAACAAGTAATGAACATATAGGTCAATGAAGCCAACAGAACACCCAATTACATAAATCCTAAAAAAAAAAAAAAAAAAACCACCAAGACACATGATTGTGAAGCTATCAAAAGTCCAAGACAAAGAATTCTAAAGGTAGCCGTGGGAAGAAAGCAGATAATATATAAAGGCGCTCCTGTCAGACTAACCTGAGACTTCTCAGCAGAAACTCTACAGGCTAAAAGAGAATGGAATGATGTCTTCAAAATACATCAGGACAAAAAAATGCCAGCAAAGAATAACATATCCTGCCAACTCTCTTTCAAATTTCAAATTTGAGAGAGAAATTAAGGTTTTTCTCAACATGCAAAATCTAAGAGAGTTTGAAACCACAAGACCTCCTCTACAAGAATTGTTGAAAGAGCCCTACTAGCTAAACCAAGAGGGAAAAAGTTCACAAAAATACAACAAAGAAATAGATCAACATAACCAGAAAACAAAAATCAAAATGGCAGTAGCAAGTTCTCAAACATCAATAATTACTGTAAATGTAAATGAATTGAACTTGCCAATCAAAAGTCACAGAGTTGCTAAATGGATTAAGAAACCCAACTCTATCTTGTCTACAAGAAACTCATCTTAGGTCAAGAGACAATGGCTTAAGGTGGATGAATGGAGAACAGTACTCTAAGCTAATGCCAAATTCAAAAGAGCAGGAACAGCTGTATTCAGATCAGATAAGATAGTCTTTCAACCAAAGAAAATTTAAAAAGATAAATATGGACATTATATAATGATAAAGGAATCTATACAACAAAAAGACTTAATACTAATGTTTATGCACCCAATAAAGGAACACCCAAATGTATCAAGCAAGCATTAACAGATCTAAATAAGGATGTTGACAGCAACACAATAAACACAGGAGGCTTCAATATTCCTCTTTCAGTAAAAGACACATGATCCAGACAGAGAATCAACGAAGAAACAAGATCTTCAAGTGACAAAATAGAAGAGCTGGACCTAATAGACATATATACAGTACTTCACCCCAAAACTATAGACTACACATTCTTCTCAAGTGCTCATGGAACAGTCTCAAGGATAGACCATATATTGGGACACAAAACATGTCTCAGTAAATTTTCAGAGATTGAAATCATGTCTAGCATCTTTTCAGATCACAATGGCATCAAACTAGAGATCAACCAAAAGGAGAAAGAGAAGAAAACCACAAAAGAGTGGAGATTAAACAATACATTGTTGAGCAACCAATGGGTAAAAGAGGAAATAAAGGAAGAACTTAAAAAAAATCTGGAAAAAAAGAAACGATGTAGCAGAACCTATGGGATGCAGTAAAAGCAGTAATAATAAGGACATTTGTAGCAATACAATCCTACCTCATAAAATAGGAAGAATCACAAATAAAAAAACCTAAGCCATTACCTAAAGGAACTAGAAAAAGCAGAAAAATAGAAGCCTAAATCGAACAGAAGGAAAGAAATAATAAAGACTAGGTCAGAAATCAATGAAATACAGCTCAGAAAGACTATTCAAAAAACCAATGAATCCAAAAGTTGGTTTTTCAAAAGACTGAACAAAATTGACAAGCCACTAGCCAGACTCACAAAATATAGGAGAGAGAAAACACAAATAAATAGAATCAAAAATGAAAAAAGAATAATCACAGTAGATACAACAGAAAATCAGAGAACTATAAGAGAATACTATGTACAACCATATGGCAGCAAACAGAATAACCTAGAAGAAATGGACTCATTTCTGGAATGGTAAAATATCCCAAAACTAAACAGAGAAAAACCATGAACAGATCAATCACAGGCAAGGAAATTGAAACAGTGATCAAAAGCCTTCCCCGCCGCCACTCCAAAAAAAAGCCCTGGACCAGACAGTTTCACCAGAAAATTCTATCAAGCATTCAAAGAATTAATTCCAATCCTCCTTAAACTTTTGCAAAAACAGAAGAGGAAAAACTTCCAAACACTTTTTATGATGCCAATATTAAGCTGATTCCAAAACCAGATAAAGACTGCACCGAAAAGAAAACTATAGACCGATATCCTTAATGAATACTGACACAAAAATTCTCAACAAAACAATAGCAAATCGAATTCAACAACATATAAAAAGTATCATAAACCATAATGAAGTGGGATTTATTTCAGAGATATGGGGATGGTTCAGCATGCGCAAATCAATAAACGTGATTCACTATGTCATTAAAAAAGAACAAAAACCACATGATCATTTCAACTGATGCATAAAAAGCATTTGACAAGATTCAACAACCTTTTATGTTAAAAACCCTCCAAAAATAGGTATAGAAGGAACTTACTTCAACGTAATTAAGGCTATATATGACGAGCCCACAGCCAACATTATACTCAATGGAGAAAAACTGAAAACTAGCCCCTAAGATCAGGAACAAGATAAGGATGTCCACTCTCACCATTACTATTCAGTATAGTGCTGGAGATCCTGGCCAATGCAATTAGATGAGAAAAAGATATAAAAGGTATCCAAATAGGAAAAGAAGAAGTGAAACTATCACTTTTCACAGATGATACTCTACATAGAGAACCCCAGATAATCAAGTAAAAAGCTGCTAGCAATAATAAACAAATATAGTAAAGTGGCAGTCTACAAAATTAATATTTAAAAATCTGTATCATTTCTATATGCCAAAAATGAAAATACAGAAAGAGAACTGAAGAAAACAATACCATTTACAAATGCACCAAAAAAAATTAAATACCTTGGAATAAACCTAACCAAAGAGGTGAAGGACCTATACTATGAGACATTGCTAAAATAAATAGAAAATGAGATGACACAAAGAAATGGAAAGATATTCCATGCTCATGGATCAGAAGAATCAGCATAACCAAAATGTCCATACTGCCTAAGGCAATATATAGATTCAAAGCTATTTCCATAAAAATTCCAAAGATATTCTCCACAGACATAGAACACAAAATAATGAAATTTATCTGGAAGAACAAACAACTCAGAAGAGCAAAAAAAAATCCTCAAGAAAAAAACCAACAATGGAGGAATCATGCTCCCTGACTTCAAACTCTACTACAAACCAATAATAATTAAAACAGCATGGTACTGGTATAAAAACAGAAAGACAGATCAATGGAACAGAACTGGAAGTCCATAAATAAATCCACACGTATATGGACACCTAATTTTTGACAAAGGAGCCAAAAATTTATGATGGAACAAGTACAGCCTCTTTAATAAATAGTGCTAGGAGAACTGGTCAGTCATATGCAAAAGGTTGAAACTAGACATTATCTAATACCACACACAAAAATTATCTCAAAATGGATTAATGACCTAGACATAAGACCAGAAACCATCAAACACATAGAAGAGAATGGAGGCAAAACATTATTAGACATAGACCTAAGAGATATCTTTGACAACTTAACTCCTATTTCAAGGCAAATAAAATCCAAAATAAGCAAGTGGGATTACATAAAACTAAAACATCTCTACTCAGCAAAAGAAACTCGCATAAAAACAAAAAGGCATCCAACTGGGTGGGAAAAGATACTTGTCTCTCACACCTCAGATAAGGAATTAAGATATACAAAGAATTAAAAAAATTGGACAACAAAAATACAAGTAATCCAATCGAAAAATGGGTTGATGACCTTATTAGACACCTTTCCAGGGAAGACATACAAATTGCCAACAGGTTCATGAAGGGATGCTTTATGTCTCTTACCATGAGGGAAATGCAAATCAAAACAACAATGAGATATCATCTCATGCTGGTAAGGATGGCAATTGTCAAAAAAAAATTGAAATTAGTGCTGGAGAGGATGTGGAGAAAAGGAAACTCTAATTCACTGTTGGTGGGAATGTAAAGTGGTGCAACCTTTCTGGAAAGCAGTATGGAGAGTCCTCAAAGAATTGTGAATGGAACTTCCATATGATCCAATTATTCATCTACTGGGCATTTATTCCAATGACACAAAAATACTTATCTAAAGAGATATATGCATCCCCCATTTTCATTGTAGCACAGTGCACAATAGCTAAGAGCTGGAAACTACCTAAATGTTCATCAATAGAGGAATGGATAAAGAAGATGTGGTACATATACACTATGGAATAGTATGTAGCCATCCAAAAGGGAGAGATCCTACCAGCAACATGGATGGACTTGGAGAGAATTATGCTTAGCAACATAAGCCACAAGGACAGAGAAAACAAATAAATGTCATAAATTAAGCAATACTAAAAAAGGGGAGGGAGGGGAGAGAGAGAGAGAGAGGGAGGGAGGGAGGGAAAACACTACTCCAAACACCTATGGACTCTTAGAGATGAGAGACAAAAAGGCAAATCAGGCAGTACCAAAGTGACGGAGGAGGGGTGGGGGAAATGGGATGAAGGGAATTAACTGTAAATGAAGGGAGAAAAAAAAGGTGGGGGGGAGTATTAGTAAATCTGCCATCCTATTTATAAATGCAAAAATACCACTATACATACCTCAAAATAAGTCATTGTCAAATGCAATATCCCTTCAAAAATAATAAAAATAAAATAAAAAATAAGCTTTTTGTAGTGAAAATTCCTCTCCAGACATTTACTGCACTGACAATTATAATAAGAATTACAATTATCACGGGATTACTAATGCATAGGGATTGAATACAGAACACCTTACTATTCGTCTCTTGTCTCTTAATTGAATACATGAGTGCAAAATCAAACCAAGTTCCATACAGCATTTCAAACATTTTGATTCCAGTACAATCTTTTGTAATTAATGAAGAGAAAAATCATATGCTATCATTTAGGATCCTTCTGAAATGTGGTACTCCAAATGTATTTCAAAAGAGAGAAAATGTCTTAGCAACTTGATTTTCTCAAAACCACGATGCTGGTTTTGCTAAAAAATAGTGTTCCTTATTTTGTATAACCAGAGTGGTATCTAGGTCCCTTCTTTTGTGTGGCTGGGGTTTGTTACTAGTCAGTGATATTCCCAACAGCAGTGATTACATATTGATAACATGCAATAAAATATAAACTAAACTAACCTATAAGAGGGCTGTTTGTCAGTTCTCTGGGACACATAAAGAGACTACTCTGTACTCATTTTGCTGACATTTCCACCCTTCCCATCAACGTTTACTTGTCTTCTAATTAGCATGCTTTATTATTTTAAATTCAAAATAAATAAGCAGTAAGAACTGAACAAAGGGTTCTTCTGCTTTGAAGATTATCTCTTAAGAAATTTTGGAAGAAATACAGCTTGCTACACTCTAACTCACAGCTGTCAGACCCTTCTGGAGTGGGGAAAGTTTGTGGGGAGATTTCCAGAGCCCAGGCTTCAGAGTGTCCTTCAGCTATGTGCTGACCTGAAGGCAAACAAACCAAGCATGAATTTCCATAGAGAAATTCATACTGTGGATCATCTTTAGTTTCCTCCGCTCTTTGTACAACCTCCCTCAACAGCCATTTGTCTGCACCTATCATATTTTTCCTATACAGGAGAAAGTGGAAAGACAGGATTTTCCTCTTGCATTTCTCAACAGGAGGAATGTTGACATTTTTATTTCTGGGGTGCAATCCTCCTGCACATTAAGAGATGCTCCTCATCTCAATCCTCTAGTCACTCAACACCATTAGTCACTGAGAGCATATTTGTTTGTCACCAACATCCCACCTTATCAAGGCAACTCTCCTCTGCTCTAGACAACACAGAAGTTTTCCACCACTGTTTTCAACACCTGGAACGCTGTGTAGGGGCTCAGCTCTTTGCCATCCCTCTGCTTTAACAGAACGAATGACCTTTTAAAGAAATCAAGCAGTAAAGCCACTCTGTGCAGACAAGGCCTACCCCATCCTTCTGTCATTAGGCACGGAGCCCCAGAAGCAATGAGAGGCAGGAGCTTATGTTGTGATAAAAGGAGAGCAAAATGAACATTCAAGTTGCAAGGTATCTTAGTAATTATCTAGACAAACACCCTCACTTTTAGAGATGCAGAAAGTAAGGTTGTGGACCATTACCTGGGAAATATACTCGAAATGTTATTCATCACTGTGACGATTAATAATTACTGTTCACTGTGATAACATCTGTCTTAAAATAGCTTAGCATTGTAGGAGCTGTGTTAGTTCCGAGGTTCTCCAGAAGCCAATCCTGATACAAAGTGAAAGCATTTACTCTAGAGGTGATCAGGGCAGTGCATTGAGGCCCAGGGACATGAAACAGTGTGGTCGAGGCTCTGATGGCCTGGAAGAGCCACCTTCAGGACAAAGCCCTCAATCCCCTGGTGCTGGCATGCAGTTAGCAGCAGCCAGCAGTCTTGGGGAACTGTCTTCACCCAATGCCATGCCCCTTTCCCAGGAGCACCTTATATCCAAGGACTAGTTAGTTCAAGGGTCTCTGTGTCCCACCCCTGCCTTCCTAGCCCCAGTCAATTTGCATGGTCATCCCAGTTTCAGAGTTCCCTGGAGTCACTGCAGCCTGCGCCACAACTGCCTCAAGCTCAGCTTCTCCCTGTGCCTAAATTTGCTGGCTTCTCTTCCCCGCAGGTGCTAATCCTACAAACACTCTCAAATAAATGTTCCACTTATTAAGGAGCCTAAACTGCAAAGGTGGGCACTCTGCTTTTTCAAGAAAACAGAGGTTAAAAAGTGATTCTGGAGCTTATTCCCATGCCAGCCAGCTGCCAGTAAGGACCACATTACTGATCATAGAGGGCATGCACACAGCCCCTGCACAAGTAGCAGTGCAATTGTGATTTCTTCTACCTGTCATGAACTGAAATGGATGGCAAACTGGTAAAAAGAAAACACACTGGGATGTCCAATTGATCAGGCATTTGAGAAATATGAGGAAATTAGTCATTCTAAGAAAACTGGAAGTGTACAGCTATTACTGGAATCATTAAATGATTTGCAAAGAGATAATTGCAGAAAAAAAAATGATTAACAAGTAAAAACTAGATAGGCAAACCAGAGGGCCTCTTTGGAGCAAATGAAAAGATTCATGTGTCCTGCTGGTAAAGAGCAGGGAATTCTGAAACCTAGGTCCAGGGCTTCCCATAATGATAGCAAAGTTCCAGAGAAGGTTAACTCTCAACTTGGCCATGTATGCAATGATAGGACCCTGAAAGTTGAGATGCAGACCTCTGGGTTCATGCTCTTGAAAATATTAAGTCCTTAGACTCCACGGGGACCTTGAACCTGCAGAAGTGGGCAGCATTGTTTGAGGAAGCACATTCTAGCTGATCTTTTGAAATAATATGAACCTCTTTCATCTCTTTCCCACCAACTCTCCTATCACCAGACTAGTAAGTATAGTCAGCTCACAATATAAGGCTGGACCTGCTGAGGAAGGAAAAGGATTACACCCAAAAGGACCCACGTGTGTCCATGAGATTGAGAGAGAACACGTGAAAGTAATTCTAACAGTGCCTGATCAAGGGATGGCAGGACAGAGAGTGGAAAAAGGCAGCATTTACCTCTCTTGGAACACAGGGGAACACTTTCTTGGAATACAGGACTTGACACAATAGCAAAGACCCCGAGGCAGACCCATTTCTGAGATGGCTCTTAGTCTGGGCCATCACTCTCCAAGCTCCTGAATGAAGTAGAACTGCCAACTTTACTGTGGGTGACAGTGAAAGAAGGAATCAAATGGCCCAGAAGCAGGCATTCTGGAGAGCAGATACTGTAATACAGAAAACCCTATCACATGATTTTGCTTGGTGGGAGGTCCTAGAGGATATTTGATTTACTAAAACAATAAGTGATACTGTTGGTAAGAGCATCCCTGAGATGCTCTCCTCTGGGGTCAGCATTCTTGTAAGGAAAGGCCATTACAGAACTGATGCAATGGGATGATAGGTTCCACAAATAATAGAGGTGAGGTGACAGTGCTTAACCACCAGGAGGTGGGAGGGCAGAGTGACCAGAATTATCATTAAGAAAGCATGGCACTTAGGGGACTGAACCACAGGAGCTACGGAGAAGGTAAATAGAAATGTCATTCATTGGGGCAAGATAGATGAGCAGCCAGCGAAAGTATTGCTCAATCTATATGACCAAAACTATCAAGCTGGGCAGGCAGGAGGCTAAGGTCAACTATTCCAGTAAAGAGTTAGAATCTCCTGCCCAGTTTTTGGAAATGAGCCCATTTATGTCCCATAAACTATTGGCTGAAGAAAGCTAGTTCCTTAGGGGGAAAAAAAAGACCCTGAAATATATCACATGAAGTGCTTGGAAATCTTTCAAGACTACTCCAAATAGACCTGTGACCATTTATGAAGGAAACTGGGGAAAAAGCAATATCGTACAGTTTGAGGACAATTAGATACAAGGAGTAGGCTTGTACTGATACCCAGGCACATAAAACATCATCAGGGCCCAGATCTGGCTCACAGGGTTATTTTTCCAATCACCAAATATATACTGAAATGAACATATTTGGAAGCTGACAAAATACCCATATTGGTTCCTTGGACAAGAGCATATATACTATGAAAGACCAAATCGAAAACTCCCACCCATTCCCACTCCCACTACAGTCAGGCAAGATGGTAAATAAAAAAGATTATTGCACCGGGGGAAATGGCAAAGATTAATGTATGCTTAAGAACCTAAAGAATGCAAGAGTGAGGGTCTCCATCATATCTCCTTTTAATTCAGCAGTCTGGTTTAGACAAAATCCATATGGATCCTGAAAACAGCTTACTAAAAACTCATTTAAACACTTCTACTAATGATCCATTGGACCAGATCTGGTGTCTCCAACAGAGCACATTAACAAGGACTTGTTATTAATCTGGTGAATATTTTATTTTCCATTCCTACCAGAAAGATCAGAAACAGTTTGTATTCAAAGAAAGCAATATACTATAAATACTATATGTATAGATTATTACATTGATACAAATATATATATATATCTTCTACTATACCATTCATTGATACTATACTATATATAGGATAGTATGTATATGCAATTTATTATTTACTACACTATTTATATACTACAAATACTATATATAGCCTCAGGGCTAGGTTTACTTTCTTGTCATTATGTAATCTGATATTCCCCTAGGATTTCGCCCTGATCCATTACATTGATGACATCATGCTAATTTGGCTAAATGAGCTATAAGTCGCTTAATGACCTTAATAATGACCTTAGTAAAAGACATGTGCTTCAGAGAGGGGGAAATAAAATCTATGAAGTTTCAGGAATCAGCACTATCAATGAAATGCTTAAGGGTCCAGTGGTCTAGGACATGGCAGGACTTCCTCTCCAAAGTGAAGGATAAATTATTGCCTAATGAACTTCCTACCAGGAAGAAAGAAGCACCCCCCTGGACTTTAAGTTCTGGAGGAAGACTATTCTATGTCTGGAAACACTGTTCAGTCAACACAGTGGGTGAATGATAGAAGGTCATCTGGGCATGAATGTGTTTAGCAACAGACACCTGATGTCATGAAAGTTTCCCTACTTTTTGCCCTTATGACCTTGAAGACTTTATGGTATTAGAGGTATCCAAGGTGGGAAAAGACACTGTGTAACACTTACAGTATATCTAAATAGGATATACTGTAGAACTTTAGGATCCTGATCGAAGACATGCCATCCACAATGGAAAATTAAATACTTTAAAAAAAAAAAAAAAAAAAAAAAAGGATGGCTTCTGAAATGCTACTGGGCCCTGGTAACAATGGAGCAACCAGCTATCATGTGACTAGAGCTGCTGGTATTAATTAAGTCCATCAGACTCATAAGTTGTAAAATCAAGCAAGTCCAGTCACAATCCATTGTAAGACAGAAAAGACACATCCAAGATGAGGCATGAGCAGAGCTAAGGGAGGATAAGAAGGCTGCAAGACCCCTGTCAGCCAGGCCCCTGTCATCAACTGAATCTGCCAGCCCTTTGATCCTAGATGGTCCAGCTTCTAGAAATGAGAAAAAAATGTTTGCTAGTCACCCAACCTGTGCTATTTTATTTTAGTAGCCCAAACCAAGACATAGATTCACGGGCAGTAGTAGCTGGTTTATTTGGTTGATCAGAGCCTAGAAAGAGAAGTAAAGAGAACAAAGAAAACATGAAGTTCCCTATATCATATATCATCCCCCAAGAAAGAGCACCTACTACGGAAGAGGCACTAAACAACAAAGTAAATAGAAAAATGTAGTTAGATGACATTATCAATGTTCTGTCATGGTTCTTCTGAGTGCTGGCATGATGAGTACAGGAATAAAAATGGCCCTGGTGGTAGGATGGAGGCTCTCATTCAGCAATGCTGATCTGGATTACTGCTGCCAAATGATCATCCTGACAGCAGTAAAAATCAGTGTTGCTGCTGATACAGCATCATCCCTCAAGAAGCCACCTGGTGCCAAATTGACTACCTTTAACCGTTTCTCCCCTAGAAGGGGCAGAAATTTATTTTGACTAAAATCAACACGTATTTCTGGTAAGCATTCTCCTTCCTGCCCAGAAGGCCTCAGCCAGCCCCGCTAACAAGGGCTTACAGAGTATTTGGTTCACACATCATCATATCAGGAGAAGGGACACCCTTTATAGGAAAGGAAGTATAACCTCTGTATCGGCTGGTGTTGTCCCGTAACGTGGCATCCAGACGCACCTAGTCTAAGACATGGTAGAAGTCATTCTGAAGTGCCAATCCAGAAACAATGAGAATGAGACACATTCCTTGAATATTAGGTGCACACCCCAAATTAATAATCATTTTATGGTCCCATACACCCCAATATGTTGAATACATCGTTCCAGAACCCGAGTAGGTGTAGTGTCATTTATCATTATTCCCAGTACTTCTCTTGTGATTAGTTTGCTTCCCATATTTCTATCTCTAGATCCTCTTAGTTTAAGTGTACTGGTTCTCAAAGAGAGAAATTTTTCTACTATAGCAATAGCATGAATCTCACGAAACTAAGCTATGGCTTAAAAATTCCAGGGAGCTTTTGACAACTCATTTCAAAAAAAACAAGCAATTAAGAAGAGCCGCTCTCTTGCCAACTATAACTTTGATATCAGTAGCTATAGGTGATTTAGTTCATCCCTATAACCTTCCTCATCATTTTTCCCAGGAAAGAGGTCCATCTTAATCCTAGGAGAGTGTCTCCAGAACTTAGATGAAGACGTGAACATGAATGGGCAAGAGATGGGTTGTAGTGAGTGCTGAGATGCACAGCACAGAAGCCCCTCCATGACTGAAAGGTTTATTCTTCAAGCTGCTAGGAGTTTTGCTGGATAACTCCTTATCTGTCAAGTCTCCAAATGCTGCCTCCGCTGAAACAGGCACACAAAGTCACCCCACTTTCCTGAAGGCAGACCAAATTTGATAGCTTGTCAATGCAGAAGTATTAGCATGGCCTCTTCACCCATACTCAGATGACTTTGAAGAGTCACCCCAACTTCATGTCTTCCTCTGGGGTCAGTTGATGCTTTTATTGCAATTATATTTCTGTCTAAATTCTCCTTAGCGCAACCTTCCTTTTACACAAATTAAATCTGGGACTACTTTCCATTAACAGTCCTAAACACTAATCTCCTTTTATGTCAGATTCCTGGGGATCCCAACTTACAGGGGAGGGAAGTTACATTGGTAAACATGCTCCTACTGTGGACAATTGGGGCTGAGACTTTGTTGAACATCTTAGAATTTTCCCGTTAAGGAATAGGGAGGTTAGAGTATTTATCCACCAATCCCTGTCCTTCACTGGCTGAGGGGTCACTCTAGGTCACTCTGGCACTTTCTTCCTGCTCTGCCTGCAGAGAGCTCCTGTATCAGGTAGAATATCTCAGGAAGCCATTATCCTGTAAGGAGACACAGGGTAGGTATAGGGGTTACAAGAGGACATTGACATTTGCAGTAGAGATCATATAGAGAACCATGTGGGGGTATTTCATTGGGGGTGGTAGGAGAGATAACTCTATTTGTGAATGATAATAGACCCAGGATGATTGCTGAATTAAGCAGCACAGGCTGGGGCAAGGAGGAGGGAAAGCCTCTACTCATCCTTAGGTATCATATGTTCAATATAGAGTGAACGAAATAGCACTGGAGAGTATGATCATGAGTGGGTTCCTGCAGGGGAAAGGCACACAATGAACATATTTTACAAACCTGAAATCATTTCACTGATTCTTCTCTTGAATGGCAGATAAAACTCTCAAGGCAATGTTAGATATGGTGGAATGTCATGGGTGTGCTTTCTCATGCTGGGAACCACGATTGATGTGATAGAGGAAAAAACCTGCTCTCTGACCTTGGATGTTTCTGAAGCTCTCTAACTTGCCATTTCCTTACTTATAAAATGAGGATAATAATTCCTATTTCATGCGATTATTGAGAGGAGTAAAGGAATGTGAAACACCAAACACAGTTCTTGGCAGACTGGAGTGCTCAACAAATTGCCTTCCTCAATAAATATTTTGGCATGAATTTTGGATAAATTACTCCAACCTTACCTGAAAACCTGAGTAACATCACATACATAAATCCAAAAATTGTCAGGAAGGATTATATTGTTAGGAGCCAAAATAATGTTAGGAGTTTTTATTTCAGTGAAATCATCAGGGGAGGTTTTTAAAACACTTTAACATGAACAGTATTAAAATTTAGCTACAACCTTCAGAATTTCTAAATGGAAACAAAGCAGCAGCCACAGTGGTGATTGATTTGGTCACTTCGAATCTGTTTATCATGTTTCTTTAAAATGCGTCTTTGAATCAAGACTTCGCCATTCAACTTGACCTTTTTACAAAAGTTTGTGATTTAAGAGCATGTTCTATTTCTCCAAAACAGTTCTTTAAACTATTTCCTAAAATGTATTATATCCTGAATGAGAGAATAAAAAGCACACTGCCTAGCCCACTACTTTATCCTCTATTGAATATTATCCATCTCCCTAATCACTCCCCATTCATTCGACTCACCCATTAGCTGGAATGTAGCGTGGAAAAGAATAAAACAACTTACTCAAGCTACTAGGGAGCGAATTTCAGGATCAGTTTTCAAGATTTTCACTCATCTTCCTGAAAACTTCAAATCCTTACAGTTTTCAGCTATCCCCCATTCCTCAATCTATCAGATGTTCTTAGAGAAATTGCAGACTGGTTTTATGCCTTAAGGACTGAAAAAAAAAAAAAAAAGGTTTTAAAGAAAGGAAACCTTAAGAGTGTAAAAATACACACCAGAAGCAACAGAGTCAATCCACAGAAGAAGGCTGGGAAGTGAGGCTAGGCCAGTGGTGAGAGGCAGTGGTAGGATTTGAGCTTTATAATCTGCTCATCACTCTTTCAAATGAATTCTCAATCAGAAGTGGCACTAAGCTATCTCAATTTATTTGTAATTGGTAAGGAATAATAATGACAATAATAATAACAGCTAGCAATAGCTACAAGATAATACTCAGTACTTTGTATTAATACTTTTTAACATTAATAAGTTAATGCTCAGTAAGTACAGTATTAGGTACCTAACTACTAAAATGTATTAAATACTTCACAAGCATTGTCTCAACTAAATCTTACTCCTACCCAATAAAGTAGGTTCTTTTATTATACCTGTATTACAATAGATGAGAAAAATGAGGCTTACAGAGGTCATATTAATAAGGACATGACCAAAAAAAAAAAAAAAGATCCCCTTACAGGATTTAAATAAAGTGTTTATTAAAAACCCGTTTGACCTCCTTTGTACAATTGTGGGCGGGACTAAAGGAAACCAACAAGGAACCAGATAAGTATTAGAGGTATGGGTGAGGGCCCGCTGCCAAAATCCTGACCCTGAAGCAAAGGAGTGGGGCCAACTCCCTGCCCTCAGGTCTCCTGTCAGTTCCTCTCATTAGTTAAACTTCCAGATACCAGATAGGGAAGGTTGTCCAGTTCCTGCAGGTAGTGGAAGTCAACCTTCTGCGGCCCAGCGCAGGATGGAAAAGGATGGAGAATGAATCTAGAAGGGTAAGCGGGAGTACAGCCTCGGTTCCATGGCTTCATGGCTTGCTCATGGTCACTTGGTGAGACGGAGTTGAAAGTTCAATGTATGAGGCCAAACGATCCAGGCTAACTGCTTCATTAATTGTTCCCAGCACAGAGCCTAGAAATGAAACAGAGTATCTCACTTACCCATAGTCTCCCTCTAACAAATTTAATCTTCATTCTACTGAACTTAGAGAGACAAGAGTAGTGACCAGAGGTGGGTAGAATGAGTTGACTCCCAGAGCTTTCTTAGAATAATGGTGGAAAATGAGGTGGGTGGGGGAGGTCCTAATTTGTGGATTGATTTGGGGGGCTGAAGAAACCTTCTAGACAAAGCAAAAGTAAGCAATTGTTTTCTCTCAAGGCAGTGATACTCAGTTTCAATAAATATTTTGTTAGTTCATTACCATCTTAGTTAAACTTGAATTCCTCCTTGCATCCTCAACAGAGATACTGAAGGTAAGGGGTGAATATGATTGCTAGCAGATACTTCATACATGGAAAGTGTATTTGGATAATAATAATATTGATAATAATAAAAGTAGATTTTAATTAAGAAAATACTTGCATGTCCTTTTGAATTAATTAATTTATATTTAAATGGATTAGTTCAAAGAACTTTTGAAGCAATCTTGTAAAGTGGACAAGGCAGATATTATGAACCTGATTTAGAGATAGCTCTTAAATGACAGAGATGGGGTGAGACCTATAAACCTATAAAACAACTTTTTATTGAAATATATGTAATTTATATTTTATATATAAATAAATATATATAAAGAGATGCATATAGACATTATTTTATATATAAATGTATATTACATTTTATATATGTAAATATATAATTTATATTTTATTATAAATAATAAAGATATATTCTCTATATAAATAACTTTGCATATAATATATATTTTATATAAATGTTTTATAAAATATATAAATAATATAGAAAATTTTTTATATATACATGAAATTAATATAATAATTAATATATAATTAATATAATAATTGAAAGGTTTTTTCCTCCGGCCTCCACTGAGGAAAGAATGCCAATCGGACAAAAAGTTGAATAGCCAGGGCTTTATTGGGGTTTACGCACCTGGGCGACATTCTCCGATCTGCAGAATGGGGCCAGGGAAGTCACGCCCCAGCGAAGCAAAAATTTCGCAGGCTTTATGTGTGGCTATTGGGGATTGGTTCTGTAACTCCAGGTGTCGGCTTTTCATTGGTGACTGGCCCAGACTGGGTTGCCACGCGGATGTCCGCCTTGGCCTGGGTATCTGTTTCAGTTCCTTGGTTTGTGGTCAGCCACCTTTTCCCAGGCACGGCCGCCATTTTGTCTCTCCAGGCCAATCTAATAATAAAAAATAAATAAATAAATTATATTTTATAATGCATATAACCTCTAATATATATCATTTCTTTTTGCATGCACTCTACACACACACACACACACACACACACACACACACACACACACACACACACACACACATATATTATACTTAGGGACTCATAAATATGTGTGTTTGTGTATATAATCTGAGGGTTGGAATTTGTCTTGTCAAATGCAAAATATGAAGGTATCTTCCATAGCCATCAATTCCAGATTATAACTACACCAGTCAGGAAAGAAGTATTGTGCCCCAACCCTGAAGAAGACAGAGAAAGCACAGTGAGTAG